>JAFVLL020026607.1:42553-110421 GCA_021397915.2 Tor tambroides
GTGCAGTGTCTCAGGAGATGAGTCTTTGAGTCTGTATCAATGTCAACAAGCTGAAAAAAATAAAACCAAAGTTTTTTGAGGTAATGTAATGTTATGTTATTAAAACTGATTTCATAAAATTGGTATCGAAAAAAGTATCGTTCAGGAACCGGTATCGAACTCAAGGTATCGGTATCGAAAAATTTTGAACGATACCCAGCCCTACAGCTAGTAGGAAATATGCAGAAATTGAATAAAGTTATCAAACACTAAATTCGAAATTAAATATAGATGAATCCTTTAAGCTACAAAAGTTATTGATTTCATTTTACTTTTGTTCTTTGATTAACAGACATCACAGCAGCTGGGTTATTAGGATATTTGGCTGCTATTACTTTGAGAGCTGCCGCTGCTGAACGTGATGCAGATCTGACACGCATGCTTATATTTTCACTTGCACTTTAATATGAAATGGTACAGGCTACAGCGCATGCCACCTTATTTGTGCATGCAGTTAAAGAGCACGTGCTACAAGCACAGTCATAAAGATGCTCTGCGTCTAAAACTCAATTCTTGTCAAGAAAAAAAGAGAAGCAGCAGTTGTGAGTGGGGTGGCCAACCCTAGCTCCGCCCCACATTAAACACCGGTAAACTAGAAAAATTAATTGCCTGTATTAACGTGCTAAATTTGATTTATTTATATATATATATATATATATATATATATATATATAATGGCTTTGTTTAATCTGAGCAATTAAGCAAAGAAACAATCGATTAATCAATTATCAAAATAATAGTTAGTTGCTGTACAATTCTCAAACTAAATTTGTGTTTACAAATCCGCACTAACGAAGCAATTAAAATTCTTTAAATAATAGAACGTGTCAATTTGTGGGTGGGGAACTAAATAATTTGATGGTGTTGAGTGGTACAGAAACAATCTGCTATTTCCTCTCCTGCTTTCTGCTAAACTTTATGCCAGCAGGGCAGTGAGTTTCAGAGCTTCACCAATCATCAGGCTTCAGCTCAAGAAGAGAACAATGATCAAGTGGGAAACACTAGGGTGGTCTGTGTGGGCGTGTTGCCATGGCACCGGCACATTTACAAGCGCATGTGTGTGTATCTTTGATCTGTGAGTGCACTTCCAGCCATATTTCTCCCACACGAAAACATGAATTCATTAGTCATCTTCTGAAGGCTACATTTTAATGTGTTAGTGTGACATGTTCTGACTGCTGCTAGAAAGAAGAAAAGCCCACTTTGGGATTCTGCTCATGGGATCGGATTTCTCAAGAAACTAGAGAAACTAGGTTCTTTCATGCTTTGGGCAATCCCTCTAAAGTCATGCGCACTGGCGTCCGTGTATACAAGCGATACCTTCTGTGAGGCGCGCCTTTCCTCCGGTGGGCTGGCACAGCACTGTAGAGCATCCTACACATAAGACCACCGTCTGTGCGTGACTGAACACCGTAGTGATCTTATAACAGCCTACAAAGAGAGAATGGTGAGAAGTTTCAGACATACTCTAATGCATTAGCTTATGATCACATATGCATTCAGTGTCCATTTTATGTGGATACACTTATGCACCAACAACAATGTCATTCCACTTTTTCAGCAGCCTTGGTTCTATAATTTTTTTTTTAATATCATTATTTTTCTTTTCCTATCCTTTTAAAAAAAAGTTTATTTAGTTTTGCAGTGCTTCATGGGAGTGGGTGGGTGTGAAATATCTCTTCTGGTGCAATTTGCCTATTTTGATTCTCTGGTTGGTGAAAATTTCTCTGCAGAATCGTAGGTACTGTGGTTTTTCACCAGAAATTCTGTTGGTAAACACAATTATCCATAAAATAATTTGATGCAGGTTGATGCTTTTGCTGATGCCATGTACCATCGCAACAACACTGTAGCTCAAAATTTGTTCAAAATACATACCCCTATGGAAAACAATGCTATTTTTACTTGTGGAACTTGCACTCTATTCAGGTAACATCTTTTAATTCAGCAGTCAGTTTACAGTGATCATAATTACATAAGCAATGGGTCATTTTGGTGTTATATTGAGACAGACCTGGGAGTCAGGGACCTTGTTACATTAGAATGCTGGTTCCTGCGTCAGCAGCATCACACGCATGCATCGTGGTGCTCTCGTGAACACGCAAACCTTTTCTTTTCACACAAAAAGTATTCTCGTAGCTTCAGAAAATGAAGGCTGAACCACTGATGTCACATGGACTATTTTAACAATGTCCTTACTACCTTGTTGTTTCTTGAACGTGGTAGTTGCATTGTTGTCTATGGAGGATCAGAAAGCTCTCAGATTTCATCAAAAATCTCTTAATTTGTGTGAAACAAATTTTCATTTTTGGGTGAATAACCCTTTAATTGATTATGTTTTTGGTAAAGCTGTTAACCCACATTATTAAAAATTATCCTACAAATATATATCATATGTTTAATGGTTGAAGCTTAGGTGAAATATAGTTTTATATTAATCCATTTTATTTCAATAATACCATTTACACCCTTGCATGTGATTGTATTCATTCCCTTATTAAAGCTAAGTACACAATTTTCTGATTTTTCAAAATACTTTTTTGCTTCAAATCAAAGTTTGTATTATGATTCACCTTGTATCTGGTTGGTTCTCTTTAGAGCTTAAAACGCTTAAAGACATAAAATATATACTTTCAGAATAAAGGCCGTTGAAAATGTTGTCTTGTGCTCCAATAATTGTGACAAAGTGACAGCGCTGTAACCAATGTCTCATAGTGGCTCTGCTTGTTTACTCTGCAGATGTTACCTGGGCATTTGACATCCATAAAATAAGAGTTGGGACTCTGTACGAGACGCTTCTTCTTGTGTCTTCTTTTCTCCTCCTCCGGCGTTGGGTGCAGTAAGTCCTTCGCGAGCTGAAAGCGATGAGAGACGTGTCAATCACATTTGCAAGGTCTCAACTATGGTTTATTTATGACGCAGCCATTGTTATGACACTTCAACACAACGATAACAGCACCCGTTTAAACACCGTAACAACTCAATAACGGAAAATGTTCCATAAGTGACAGTTACATAGGCTTGATGATATAGCTGATTGTCAAAGTATGCACAACACTGCCACCACAAAGGGTGACTCGATTCTTGACATACTTTGCGTCTAACCAATTATAAGAGGGATGTGCGACCAGTATTCCACCTTCAAACATAATATTTCTCTTTAAGATATTATTTAATCACACAATCTCAACGACATGTTATCATGATTGTGGTTTATTTCTATGGGAAGCACGATGCTCTCCATGAGTTTCTAACGCATATGCACGCGGCCATCTTGTCGTTCCCAAACACATAGCACGCGCTTCGCTCTTTTCTACTAACTTCAAACCTCAAAATAGATTAAATGAATTTATCCTGGCCGGTAAATCCATGAAAACAAAATCCTCCCCTAGACAATCGATGCATTTTAATGCACACAGCATGCGTGATTAGGTTTTAAATGGACTTGATAGTACTAGCACGCACTTACAGGCATGTTTGCGACAGAGCAGCAACAGCCGAAAAGGGAGGGCAGCGGAAATACGTGGCGCATATGAACGGGGCTCGAGAGCAGGGGCAGGAAATACTTCACTAACATTTAACAAAAGCACTTCTTCTTCATTCATTAACAAAGAACTGAGCTTAGACAGGCTTTGAGTTATGTAGGAAAGTTTAAAAGCTGTTATATAAACTCTCGGACGTCATACCGTACATGCATTTATGACGGCATTCAAAAGTCATAATTTGGTGTATTATAATGTATAATATATTATTACAGTAATTAATAATAATAATAATACATTTTAATTATATATATATATATATATATATATATATATAATATTTTTAAACTGTATTTCTGTTCCTTTCAATTTTCCTTTTCAATCCTTGTGCTATTTCAATGTATCACATAATATCCAGTGTTTATTATTAACTAATTATTAACTAAAACTATTAAAAATATTTAAAAAATAATTGCCCTGGCAAGTAACTGAAATAAAATAAGTTTAAGTGCTAAAATTGCTAATAAAACTAATTATGTAATAATTAAAATAAATTAATAAAATAAATTAGCTAAATAGAAATAGAAAAAAAACCCAAAAGGCTACAAATAATACAACAAAATCACTAAAACTTAAACTAAATTAAGAATAAAACGGAAATATAAAAATACAAGTTAATTCAAAATACTTTTAAATACTAAAAAATTGCATAGGCTAAATAATACTACAACAATGATGCTAACAAATTTGCATAGTGACATGGACAGTCAATATGTGCCCGATTTGCACGTCCATTACAAATTCATTCATCACTACAAAACAATTGATTTCAGTACAGTGTTTAGAAAAGTGATGTAGAGGTTTTGGGAAGAGCCTTTATGCCCATTGTACCCTATCATAGATAACAACATGTTTAAAAATATATGATATTTGAATACATTTATAATAAAAATGACTGTTTAAAATTTTACATGCCGAGAGGCATAGGTCCTTTCTGGTTTCTCAAAAGGCCACCAATGGATCACTCAAAAAGTTTTTTTTTATTTATTATTTTTTTATATATAAGCAAAAAACGATTTTATTTTATTTTTTAAAAAGCATCATAAAATATTGTGTTTGTATAGATCAGTGGTTTTTAAACCTCTCCATGAATAACCCCAGCACAGCACATTTTATATGTCTCCCTATATCTGACACACCCACTTCAGGACTTGCAGTCTCCACTAATGAGCTGATGAGTTGAATCAGGAGGAGTGATAGATGAGGGAGGGCTGGGGGTACTCCAGGACAGGTTTGAGAACCACTGGTATAGATATTCTTGACAACGTCACAAACAGACCAAAAATGCCTCCAAAACGCTTTGGGTTCAGCGGGTGCTGTATTTCAGTATCTTGTGTGTCAATGGCGCCCTCTGTCGACAGACGCTGTTTTTCGGTTCTCCTCAGCACTGTTTTATTAAACCTCTCCCTCCCTCGACGTCAGCTTTTGGGAACTTGGGCAAGGGAAAGTTTAGGGAGAAAAAAAGTCCGCTGTTGTCTATGTATGGATGAATGCTGAAAGCCTGTCGTACAGGAGAGAAAACTTGCGCAGTGTGGACCGAAATGGCGAATGCGTGGCATCCGTACTGAAAAACTCATCGCAGACGCGTTAAAAGGGCTGTGAGCAAACTTTTCCACCCTTGTTTTCATGGAATTTTTTACCTCTTATCTGGACGGACGGACAGAGACAACAAAGCGAAACTTGAGTTCCCCGGTGACACTTTTCCAAGGAAAGAAAATCCATGAAGTTTCAAACGAGGAGGACATTAATCAGACGGAAGGATTTTAAAAGGTTGCGCGTGACTGTGTGTTAAGAACAAATCGGGGGGAAAGTCATCTAAAACTTGCTAAAAAAAAAAAAAAAAAAAGGTAAAACGAATAATGGCAAAGAAATACGACTTCCTCTTTAAATTATTGCTTATTGGCGATAGTGGTGTTGGCAAGACCTGTTTGATCATCCGTTTTGCAGAGGACAATTTTAATTCAACCTACATATCAACCATCGGTAAGTGAACAGAATGAACCTGTTTCAAATACTGTTTGATATGGGAAGACGTTTCGCTCTTCTGCCAAGTTTCTAGCTTGTAATACAAGTGCTACCCCAAGTGTTTGCTCATGTCAGTACTAGTCTAAACGTCACCTCATTCCAGCCTGCCCCAGTATAACTCAATCAGTCCTGCGGATCATCCCGTGCTCTGTGTGTGTATCCTCCTCCCTGATTGCATTTCCGGCCCTCTCGCGCTACTTTACTTCTGCCAGCCACAGCCTACCCCCTCTCTGGATCTCATTTTGCAATCTCTCTTCCCCCGGCTACACCCCCCTTCTTTTCTGCATCAGATGGAGGCCATCCTCCATGGCATTTAGTGCATTCACCCAGATCTTCAAAAGACCCCTTCCCTCCCTCCTTTTTCCCATCTAATTTACTGAAAAACAAACCAGGGTGTTTATTAAACCATCAGAGCAGTGATTGTATCTCATTATGTCCCCTCTTGTATTCCTGAATGTAGCAGATGCTCATTAGTCCACTTTTATTATGCCTCTTGGGGTTAAAACATGTTCACCCTTCCTTCCTGCCCCTCCTGGTTTATCTGTTTCCCTTTGTTTTCTTTTTCCTAGGTATTGACTTCAAAGTGAAGACCATTGAGGTTGAGGGAAAGAAAGTCAAACTGCAAGTCTGGTAAAAAAAAAATATATATATATATATATATATATATATATATTATACACTTAATTTTGTGATGTTTCTGTATATATAATGTGTATACATACAAACTAAATATATATTTTTATGTAAAGATGTTTGTTAAATCAGAGAAGTTAACAGTTATGCTTTATTAAAAGTCTTCATTCAAAATTCTTTACATATGTACAGAGTGTCTGTGTAAATGTACATAAAGTGAGTGGCAGTGTTGTGTACATAAAACATCTTCACTGTCTTTTTCTGTTTGACAGCTCACTGTTAAAACAGTAAGCTCTGTGTAAATGTGCCAAAGGTGGAGTCCGGTTGACTTTAGCTAAGGCTTCCCATAGACATTCTGACAATTCAGTAAAGTCATTTATGTATGGCCATGATGACAGCCTGAAGTGCAAAGTCCAGCTGCTATAAAAGAAGTATATTAAACATGCCATTTTTTTTTTTTTTTTTTTTTTTTACTGATAAGCTTTCTGAGTGCTAAAGTGTCTTATGCATGCAACTGGTTTTATTTGCTAGGGACACAGCGGGACAGGAGAGGTTTAAGACCATCACTACTGCATACTACAGAGGGGCTATGGTGAGACGAGAAACATGTTTATGCAGACTATTCTTCTTGGTCCTATAGCCATCTGTAAACTCACTTATGTGGTTATTGTGAAACCCAGATTATTTCAACAGTTATTGAAGCATGACAAATCAGACACCGAGTTAATGGTGCATTATTTTCAGGGCATCATCCTCGTGTATGACATCACTGATGAAAAATCCTTTGAGAATATTCAGAACTGGATGAAGAGCATCAAAGAAGTAAGAGCGAAAAAGGAAAATAATATCTGTTAGTCATAATAGTGTTTTTTTTAAGAACATGTAATGCAGTGGATAATTAAATGAATTAGTGCTTACGCCCCTGTAAATAAAGGTTGACATAAGACCCTTAACATATTTCTATGTCCCATCCCTGCTTAGTTTGGACAGCTTGACCCATTTGTTTTTTAGGGAAACCATTCTAATAAAATCTAACATTTGTCAATTTGACTTTGGTATTTTTATTTCTTTTATTTACAGCATAACAATTCAATCTTAATATTGGATATAGAGTGATTACAATCAGATATTTTCTTGCAACCTCCAGAAAAGCATAAAATGAAACAAGCTTTATTAAATGTGAGTTTCAGTTCTTGATTAGATGCCATAGGAAGTAGGTCCTGCACAGATTACCAGAAAAGAGATGCAGTGTAAATACAAATGGGGCCTTTTGTTATCAGTCTCGGTTATGAAGAAAATGAGGAAGTGAGTGCATTCGTATGTTCTGTGTTTCCCAGAATGCATCAGCAGGTGTAAGTCGGATGTTACTGGGTAACAAGTGTGATATTGAGGCCAAAAGGAAAGTGTCAAAGGAGATAGGTGAGAAGGTAAGAGCTGTCATACATACTGCCAGTATCTGGGTCCAGGTGCATACAAGGTGTTTTATTGGAAACATATCACTACATACCACATGTAAAATTTGTCAATTTTGGTACTACATAGATGTTTTTTCAGCTTAAAACAAACTTAAATTCTTTCATTTAAAAAAAAAAGTGATTCTCTTTTTCATTTATTATAGCTCGCAAAGGAACATGGTATTCGATTCTTCGAGACTAGTGCAAAATCGAGCATCAACGTTGAGGAGGTATGGACAAAGAAATGCCTTTTTCTAGTTTCAGTCTAGTTCAGTATCATTGGTTTATAGTCACAGTTGATCTTTATCTGTTATACAGTTATCTGTATTCGTCTTGTATTCTTAGTAATGATTGTTTTGATATTGAGAGAAGTTCTATGAGTTTCAGTTGCAGAGGTGTGCAGACTGTAATAATAAAAACATAACTACAGTTAATAATCTTCTGAAATAATGTGCATTTCAGTATGGTAAATTTTATGTAGTTCTACTTTTAATTTAACTTTCTTTCCATAGTCTTTTGCTGCTCTTGCACGAGACATTTTGCTCAAGTCAAATAAGAAGCCGGTGAGTTTTCAGTGTGAGATACATAAAATGGATATTGATGCTTATCATTGCATGTTTAATACCGAAACACAATTACTCTTGAGTTTAAGTACTCAAGTGATTCAGCTGTTCTTATTTGTAGTTTTTATCATGATAGTGTATTTTAATCATTTTATATATATATATATATATATATATATATATATCAGACAGATCTAAAGATTAAGTTAACAAGAACCGTAACAAACCTACCAGGCTGCAGGCATTATATTACACTTCTTTTATTTACTGTTTTTACAGGGTCCCACTGGACGTGAGGTTAAACTTACCAGCACAGAGAAAAAGTCTTCCAAATGTCTTCTTCTTTAGATATGCTTTTATCCAGAGGCTGGTCTCACTGCACACAAACACACAATTATATACAGAACATTGCAGTGTTAATACCAGAGAGTCATTTGCAAAGTGAACATGGAATGCTAATAGGAAGTGGTTTCAAAGTACGATGGCACTAGTAAGATATGAAATACGTGATATGAGATATGAAACAGGGTACAGCTTTCATGTAGTTAGAGGAAAATCACACTTTTTTTTATATTTTCGCACTACACAACAAAAACAGTGACTTGGTTACAATCGAGACTATGTTGGTTTGAGTTTTGCTCAGTCTAAATGGAGAACAAGTACCTATTGAATCTATCTCTGGCAACTTCAAGTGAAATATATCGTCCAGTTTGATGGCTCATGAGCACTTTTTGACAAATAGTTTGAATGTTTGTTGCTATAAAATGTGAGCAACTTCAATTTGAAAGACTTTGATCTCTAACGGATGGATGAAAGATTTTAGGATGTTAAATGAGAAAAGAATTGATGGATTATGGTTGGGAATATTATAATGCTCTACTGAAAATTCACGAAGTGTTTCTCCAAAAGGGATTATGGTCCGACATATTACAAATATTTGACTTTCCATTTTTGCATCAAGTTTCTGCCTTAATCCACTTTTTCACAGCATATTTCTCAGAATTTGTACAATGATCTTCTTTTAATAAAGTAAATAATGTTCAAAATTTTATACGTTTCTTAAGTGTTTTTTCCATTTATGATAATAACAGTAAGGTAAATATGTGACCCTGGACCACAAAACCAGTCTCAAGTCGCTGGAGTATATTTGTAGCAATAGCCAAAAATACACTGTATGGTTATCGATCAAAATTATCGATTTTTCTTTTATGCCAAAAATCATTAGGATATTAAGTAAATATCATGTTCCATGAAGATATTTTGTAAATTTCTTACTGCAAGTACACTATATTGCCAAAAGTATTGGGTCACCCTCTTCTAATGAACAGGTTTGACTACTTTAGTAATTTCTATGAGTACAAATCTTAATGTTTAAGCATATAATGATATTCTAGGAAATTGTGTGCTTCTAATATAGCAACAGTTTGGACAGGACCCTTTCCCACCTAATGGCAAGGGGTACTCTGTGTAGTTGGGTGCAGTCCCTTTTGCCCACTGACTCAAATCACACACAAACCCATCCTGCTCCGTATAAAGCCAAGTCCTAATCCCAGCTTAACACCTCTGGTGTGACTGTAAATGCAGACTTTGAGCCAAAACTCATCACCAAACACCATACTTCATACATTACACCATATAGACAAAAGTATTGGGAAACCTCTTTCTTAGAACAGAAAATGTACTCAAATCGGCAAATAACGTACGGGAACATAATTCATGTATTTAAAAAATTGTATTTCCATCTCTCTCTTGCAACAGTTTTGAAGCGTCTAAAATGACTGTACCCATGTGCTGCTTTTCTTCACAGGCCAGTGATGAGTTTTTGCCCAAGGTCTGGCATTTACAGTCACACCTGCAGTTAAACTGGGATTAGGACTGGTTTATGCAGACCCAGTCAAGTCTTTCCACACCGACTGAATCAATAATTTTCTTTTTGAACCTTTTAGCCTTATACACAGAGGGGGTGACTGTCATGTTAGAACAGAAAAGGGTCCTGTCCAAACTGTTGCTATAATATTAGAAGCAATACAATTTTAGGAATATCATTATTATATGCTTAAACATTAAGATTTGTACTCATAGAAATTACTAAAGTAGTCAAACCTGTTCATTAGAAGGGGGCGATCCAATACTTTTGGCAATATAGTGTATATCAAAACTTCATTTTTGATTAGTAATATGTATTGTTAAGAACTTCATGTGGACAACTTTAAAGGCGATTTTCTCAACATTTTGATTTTTTTGCACCCTCAGATTCCAGATTTTCAAATAGATGCATCTCGGCCAAATATTGTCCGATCCTAACAAACCACACGTCAATGGAAAGCTTAAGTATTCAGCTTTCAGATGATGTAGAAATCTCAGTTTTAAAAAAAAACTGACACTTAAGACTGGTTTTGAGGTCAATGGGTCACACATGTATTTCTCACTTCTTTTAGTTAACAACATTCAGTAAATATAACATTGCATTGTTAAAAGAAGCAAATGAAAACTCATGGCTTCCGTGAGCATCTAACTAAATCCTCATAAAAATAAAGAAAAACTCTGCTTTTCTTTTTTCTTTGCTCTCACTATCCCTTATTCCCTTCCTGTCCTGACTTTTACTATTTTGAACGATGACAGAAACCACGTGTAGCTGGCATTTATTCTTGTTTAGTGTAATCCCTAGTTGAATTGCTTCTTGTATTCCTCAACTGTAAGCCGCTCTGGATAAAAGCGTCTGCCAAATGAATAAATGTAAAATCGAGTACGAAGCGAAGTCTTCTGCGCATGCGCGGAAAGGTCGCCAACCGTTGTGACTGTCGGAGAAGGTTGCCAAGCAACCGCCCACCCAGTGCAGCATCAGCACCTCGCTCTGGGTGAATGCAGTGCCGCATTGAACAAATATTACGGACACGTGCTACCATAATGCGCTGCATATTTTATCTTTCTAAAACGGAGTCCCGCTGAAATTGCTTCGGAAAATGTTTACATGGCGTAAAGACTATATGTGTGAATAACACACGTACGCTAAGACTCTTCAAGTCTGGCGCGATTACGTAGTGATGCTCATGTCCGGGATACGGACGGGACGGGAGTCCTCGTGACTGCGGGAGGAAAAGGGGGAGACTGAACCTAGGATAAAACTCTCTCAAAGGGAACACCGTGGCTTTATAATTATTATTCAAAACAAACGGATGCATCATGGGAGCAACATAGCGAGCTCTTCACAACAAACTGCCTCTGCGCGCCTGCTTTCATTTCCTTTTGCTGTCGACTCTTCCCTTTTCTCTCCTGATACCGTTGTGCCTCATGAGACGTGTTTTCCGAGTTCAGGTGAGGGTTGCGAGGCTCTCTAGTGGAAACCCGGTGAAGATACACTTCGATGTGAGCAGGACTCGGGTTGTGTTATCCTCCTCCGCGGAGTAGCTAGAAGGCCAAAGCTGCTCCGCTCGGCCTGCTGAAGGCTCTGGGTACCGCAATGCCGCGGGGATGGGGAGAGAGAGACAGCAGGTGGGCGATGGAGCAAGCCAGATCAAGGGATATCGGAGAATGCAGATGCACGACGCCAAGAATAAATGTTGACACAACATAAGTTGAGTTTTAACAGCTGTGGACTTGGTGTTATATAGACCCTAACTGAATATTTAAAGTATCTTCACAGATTAAACCGAGTCACATATAGTCCCATAATTTAGGAGGCATTTCAGTAGCCATCATGCCCTCACCGTCAGACTCCAGCAGCGTGGCCTCGATGTCAGGGTCTCGAGCTTTGTCCGGTAGTCGCAGAGGGATGTCTGGGCGGACCAGTGCGCGCGTCCTGCTGTACCTGGGCTTGTGTCACCTTGCGCTGGGGGCCATGGTGCTGGCCTTCAGCTTCACAAGCCTCGCCTTCACCTCATCACCCCGTGTCAGACAGTCCTGTCCTTTCTGGGCTGGCTTCTTTGTAAGTTTCTGTGATAGTTTATTTGAATATATAAATATTGGCATGATGTGTCCTGCAGCGGAACATGCTGTAGTTCATCTCTGCTGTCAGTCCCACAGGGCCATTTAAATACATTGTAATAAATCTATAATAAGTAAATTTAAAACAATAAAAAGTTATATTAATGGGGGGGGGGGGGGGGTATAAGGGGTTGTTCACAGGATATATATATATATATATATATATATATATATATATATATTTTTTTTTTTTTTTTTTTTGGCTATCCTGACCAGTTACATGGTTTACCCAAGAATTCTAAAAAAAATCTGGTATAATTTTCTATTCTTTTTTGTATTTTTATTTTTGTATATATATATATATATATATATATATGTATATGTGTGTTTGTGTGTGTGTGTTCTTAAAATAATTTATTAATAATAAATCTATACTATATATAATCAAGCTCCAAAATGACTAAAAAGCACCATGAAAGTAATATGAAAGTGGTCAATACATCTTTTGTTCTGAAGCCATCTTATATAGATTTGTATGAAGAAAAGAATATCTATCCCTTAAATGTGTTTTCCTTTTTTTGTTAAACAGGTTGTGGCATCCGGAGTAGTTGGTGTGATATCATGGAGGAGGCCCTTCACTCTTGTCGTGCGTATCTTTATCATCTTGACAGGACTTGTCTGTGTGTGTGTGTGTGTTTGTCCGCTCCTCTTAGTTTCTGCAGTGATGCTGTTTTTGTTTCGTCCAGGTGTCGCTGTTCATGCTGCTGTCTGCAGTGTGTGTGATTCTCAGTCTGGCTGGTTCCATGCTCTCATGTCAGAATGCACAGATGGTCAAATCTTATGTTACCTGTCAGGTACATTCTCTCCTCTCCTCTCCTCTCCTCTCCTCTCCTCTCCTCTCCTCTCCTCTCATCTCTTCTATTCTCTCCTAATCAAATAATATCCGTGTGCTTGTTGCAGATGGAGAATCGTCTCTGTCTTTGCTGTGACCCCAAGCAGACGTGCTCTCTAACAGAAGATGAGACACTAGTGCTCTACCAACATACAGACTGCAACTCTGTGCGTCACCAGCTCAAGGTGGGGTCCCTTAACTCTTATAGGGTGTTTGGGATAGTCCCAGCCCCCCAGAACTCAAACTGCACTAAGGTGTCTGAATAAGATTGAGACTAACCATGATATTATGTGTGTGCAGGATCTGCTGTTCAGTGCCTGCGGTCTTAGTATTCTCTCTACTATTATCTGTACTCTGTCCACAGTCACCTGCAGCATTCATATCTTTTCTCTGGACCTACTGCATCTAGTGAGACAAAATGAACAAAACCTTTACACTAAAAAACTTTGTTTTAATTGCTGTATTTTTCTCTCAAATGTTACAGTGCGTAGATACACTCATGACCCTTTATCTCATCCCACTCTGTTTGTTGTAGCTGGCACCTCATCGCTCTCGCTCTGTAAACCCAGAATGCACCACTCCTCAGGATGCATTTCTCAGTAACATGATGGACTTTGAGGAGTTTGTTCCACCCATTCCACCACCACCTTACTACCCTCCTGAATACACCTGCAGCTCTGAGACCGATGCACAGAGGTGAAAATACACACACACACACTTCTTTTTTTTTGCTTTTGTTTTTCCATCATGTTGGGCACTTTCAATTGACTTTTGTTGTTTCATATTGAGCTAATAAAATCTCTCAAAAAAACTCTAACTCAAAAGCTAAACCAATAAAGGGTTAGTTTACCCAAAAATGAAAATTTGGCCTGTTTTACTCACCCTCAAGGCATCCTAGGTGTATATGACTTCTTTCAGACGAATCCAATCAAGAGTTATATTAAAAAATTATCCTTGCTCTTCCAAGCGTTAGAATGGCAGTAGGTGGGTGTTTTTTTTCAACAGTCTAAAAGTAATCAAATAAAGCGCATCCATCCGTAATAAAATGTGCCTCACATGCCTCATCCATGCGTTTTTGCAAGAAAATTATCCATATTTAAAACGTTATAAACACTTTTCTCTCACTTCCGCTAACTGTCATACGTGCAAGCCGTTCCGGCTGGTGACGTTGGACGTATACGTTGCGCACGCGCCTGTGAGATGTACTAGTGTCACAAGTTTGTTTACAGGAGCAAAGGAAGCAAAGTTTCCTTACGTTAGCAAAAGAAAACCAGTCTCCTCTTGGCTTATATCGAAATCTTCCGTCATTTTTCTTTACAAATCCTCATTTTGTGCTTCTAATTCGTGACTGGCGTTTTGTTTTGCTGTCCCGCTGCCACACTTTCGTGTTCGTCACTAATCACTACAACGTGCTGCGCCTACGTCTTACATCATCGTGGAAGTGAGAGAAAAGTGTTTATAACGTTTTAAATATGGATATTTTTCTTACAAAAACAAAATCAATTCGCTGCAGGTGGCCTTTATTCACCCCCCGGAGCCATGTGAGACATGTTTTATTATGCATGGATGCGCTTTATTTGACTACTTTTGGACTGTTAAAAAAACACCCGCCCATGTCATTCTAACGCTTGGAAAAGCAAGGAAAATTTTTATTTTTAACTCCGATTGGATTTGTCTGAAAGAAGAAAGTCAAATACACCTAGGATGCTTTGAGGGTGAGTAAAACATGGGCTAGTTTTAATTTTTGGGTGAACTAACCCGTTAAGAGATCCTTTTAGTATTTAGTATGTTTAGTAAGGTCACTTACATACTAGAGATGCTCTGACAGAGTATTGTTCGAATGACGTCTTCTCAGTGTTGTTAAATGTTCTTGAAATATTTGTGCTCAATCTTTTTATTCTTATAGGCATCTGTTCAATTTAACTACACTTATTTTGTCATACCTTTTTTTAAAAATAATTTCTTTTTCTCATGCCTCATTTTCCTGTATGTACCTGCAGTGTCACATATAATGGATCAATGGAGAGTCCAGTGCCTCTGTACCCAACGGACTGCCCTCCTCCTTATGAGGCAGTGATGGGTCAAAGGGCTCCCAGTCAGGTACATGCGTGTATTGAGAGGTGTAAAGATGCATTGTTTGAACTGAAAATTAAATTAGATTAAAAAAAAAAAACAGTTAAAATAGTAATATTGTGAAATATTATTAAAATGTAATTTATTGCTGTCTTGCCAAAGCTGAATTTTCAGCAGCCATTACGCCAGTCTTCGGTGTCACACGATCTTTCAGAAGTCGTTCTAAACGTTCTTTACTTGCATAATAAAAAAATAAATAAAAAAAATAAATCGTTCTAAAATGCTGATTTGAAATAGAAATCTTTTGTAACATTATGAAGGTCTTTACTGTCAGTTTTGGTCAGTATAATGCATCCTTGCTGAATAAAAGTATTTGTTTCTTTCTTGGTATCATGCTTTGCATCATTTTGTAAAGAATTGTAATCATCATCATTTTGTAACACTGTGCTCATGATGTAACTCTCACTGTTCGTAGGCCACAGTGTATGACACTCAAGCCGGTGAGCTGTCTGGAGAGAGAGGAACATCCACAGCATTCAGTGGTGAAGGTGAGTCTTGCCTCTCTTCTGTTCATCCTTTAACAAACAGGCCCTGTTTCCATGTGGGATTAAAGGCATAGTTCACCCAAAAATGAAAATTCTGTCATCATTTACTCACCCTCAAGTTGTCAATGGGGACTAGAAACTGTACAACTGAACTACTTGAGAGAGAGTAAATGATAGTAAAATTTTCATTTTTTGAGTGAACTATCCCTTTAAGATGCATTTTGGTAAATCAGTCACAAGTGTTCTGCCAAGATGCATAGGCCCTGCCCCAAATGGTCTTACGGACTTACAATGGCCGCTGCATGCGTATGTCCATTAAGTCCATGAGACCGTATGGTGTCCCATTGGTCATTCTAGTGTTCAGAAGGGTGCTCGCGAGCGCCCCCTTTGCGGCCGTTATGCGCCCTCGATCCACACTTCTGCTGAGCTCGCACTGACTTCTACCCGACAGTCAAAGCGGCATTACGTCATGAAACTGCGGACTCAGAGGAAGACCGTGAGGGTTTAGGGTGCCATTTGGGACAGGCCCATAGTTGCACCGCATGATTTTAACGTGCATTTCAATTGCGTCTCCTGTGATCACCTATGTATAGACATCCTTTTTTTTTTTACATAGCATCCTACATCACGGGAGTGCCAAGTGTGTATGAACACTATTAAATGACCAAACTATGTGTATATGTGTACATTTTGTATATCCTCTCTCTCAGTGTCAATGGACAGTGGCTCTCTGTTGATGTCTGAGATTGTGGATATTCCAGATGACAGCTCCCCATCTGAGGACTCCTGCCTCATGGAAGTGGGTGTCGGTGTGCGTGCACGGCCACGGGGAGGCAGCGAGGGAGGGGAGGGGGGAGAGTACGCCAGCCTCCGTTCTTCCACACAACACCCTGAGGGAATGGTGGCTCCTTCCGGAAGACGTTGTTTCAGAGGGGAGAGATCGAACTCCTGCTCCTCCCCGAGCACATACAACACCTCTACCTACAGGTGGGAAAAATTTGAATCTTTAAACCTTTGACACGTACAATCACACCAGTGTGATTTGAAGAGGTGTTGAACTGACAAAATACATCAACATTAACGTATTGTGCATGCATGTTTGTGAGTACATGTGTTTGAATAACAGCTCTATTGTAGCTGTGGTGTGTCATGTTGTGATATATTTTACAATAACGGTCATCTTAAACTCAGCTAGAGCATTTTAAACCGTCGTTTAAAAAGGGTTGGTAAAATTGTTAAATAAAATCACTTTTAGCTGTAAAGTACCTTCATAATTTCCTCCACAGGTCTCCAGTGTCGAGGCGTCAAGCTCTGTTGGCGAGTAGCTGCTCTCAGCTGGAGTTCCTAGCAGGATCTCAACATTCCTCTATCCCAGAAATCCGAGTTCGGCCCTCCACACCCTCCCGACGGGACTCCTCATCTGCATTTAGTAACCCACCTACCGCAGCCCCATCAGGTCCTGCTCAAGACCGGCCGGACCACACGCTACCAGTGCTCTTTCCGCGGCCAGGTTTCCGTGAGCAAATTGGACGTGATAGAAAAGACAGCGACAGCTTCTTACCTCTCATGAGGTCACACAGTGAACCGGGACTCAGCTCTTCAACTGACACAGGTATGAACATGCATATGTAACAGATTACAATTGTCTGGGATTTATGTGAAAACGTGAATTTGTGTTTGCCTCTGTGTTACTCTGTTTTCTTTGAACCACTCCACAGAATGATGATAACGTGTTTGTGCTCTTCTGTCCTCAGGTGATTTCAGTCTCTCAGGAGGCAATAAAGGAGTCAGTGAGGGGGGATCACAGACCTCATCAGAAACAGGTAAGAGTCTAGCACTCTCAAATCACAGAGATGTTTTTATATAGGATTATTATGTTTCAGAGTAACACAGCGTTATTTTAGTTTTATTTTGTACTATTATAGTTTTTAATAATATTTATTTTATTTATTTTTTACATTTTTGCTCTTATTTATATTTTACTTTTACATTTCCAGTTGTTATTTTAAATCTAATTAAAATTTTAGTAATGTTGTCATGTACTGTAATTTTTTAAAACTTTTTTATTTCAGTTTTAGTTTTAATTCAGTTTTAGTTAATTAATTAGTCAATTTAGTTTTAGTTCTTTATTTTATTTATTGCTTCATCTTAAACATTTCATTTAGTAGAATTTTCATTTAGTTTTAGTTTATACACAGCTTTATTTTACTTTTAACTTTTTTAGTAACCACGGTAACACATAATAAATGTACACTGTAAACAATTTTTCAAGGGGTTATATTATGAGAAATCACATCAAGTTCATTTGAAGTTCCAGAACTCATCACTTGCTCTCTGTTTACAAATATATATATATATATATATATATATATATATATATATATAAAAAAAGTTCTTGGAACTCAGAACTGCTTGCTTATTAATGCATGACCACCCACGTTTATATGTCAGAAACAGCTATTCTTGTTTAGTAACTTGACTCATTCAGTCACAATGAGGTAGTAAGGAGGAAGTTGGACAAAAAAGCTATCATACCTAAACACGAGAACAGTGATAAGAATAAAATGTGGTTAAGTATGTCAAACTTTTTGGTTGGAAGAAACCAAACTTACAAACAACCATCTGTTTTAGTTTTAATTTTAACAATTTAAAATGAACAATTAATTGCAAAGGTAAAACTAATAAAAATGACAAAATCACACAACAACATTACTCAAACTTGAACTACAATAAAAAAAAAGAAAATATAAAAGCTAATTTGAAACAAATCATATTATAAATACTATAATAACATATAAATAATAATAAAATCGTTATTTTATACATTTATTTTTTTTAATAATCTGTTTTCCTGCTTACTATATTTGAATAATTTGGTTTGTTTGTATCACCTTTGTGGTGTAGGGGTATCGTCTGGAGCTGGTTTGCTGCCTCGCTCCTCTCTGGCTCTTCCTGCTTCCCTGCCCAGAAAGGGCAGCATTAAGGCTATAGGTAGCTGGTTGCCCTCAAAACAAGTCCCAGCCACCTCGCTGCGTTTACCCAAAGACTGTGCACGCTCACTTGGAGACCTCAAGGTTAGTCTTTTTGATGCCTAGGACCCCAAAATCTGTCGATCCCCCTTTTCTTCCCAATATTAATAATGTTAAATATATTAACAAACATTTTCCATTTAAACTACAGGTCACCAAAGTTTTAGTGCAGCGTTTCCTGCAGAGATCCAAACGTAACTTAGCCCCTGCAACTGAGCATAGCGGAAACTGTACTCAGGGGCCTAAAAGGAGGACAACAGGTGATGGAAGTCTGCCGTTAGAACAGGTAAAACATTGCCAATACATAAATGAAATCATTTAGTTCAGCTAGAATTCTGTGTAGTACAATTTAGTACAAAATAACACATTACATGTTTCTATGAAGGTGCTTCGTAACTCTTTGGGGGCCAACAGGGGGCAGCAGCAGCATGTCCACCACCACTGCCGTGGACACCATCACTCCTATAGTGACAGTCGCCATAATGCCCGCCGCCATGATGACGACCCTGTAAGGGCCGGGGGAATCCACTTGCGTAGCTGCGGAGACCTCAGCTCGACATCCATTGCATCACTGCGCAGACTCCACCCACTGTCGCACGGATCATCAGGGGCTCTTTACTCAGAATCTGCCCTATGAAATGGGGAAGGGGATTCTGGAATAAATCACAGCTGAATTCAGGAGAGGGGGAAGAGAAAATTTGAGGAAAGAATAACAGGTTTAAGATGAGGAATTTATCTTGCTGAAGGGATGATGTGAAGCAGATAAATGTGCTGTTTGAAAAACAGTATATGTACCATTGGTGAAATTTTTAGCTGTTCTTACTATAATAAGACCGAACACTAAACCAGATATAATGGAGTTTAACCCATCAGACCCTCTGCTCTCTGTGCCTGACAAACTCCGGTCCTTCTGTTTTGTATTTCCGTTTATTTTTTGCTCCATCTAGTGCTTATTTCTCGCTCACTGTTTACATGGATATGGAAAGAATGCAGCACCTCTGACACTGTTCCTTGTCTTCACAGCTCATTACAATGCACTCATGCAACTACAAACATACAACCATATGTTTGGCTGTAACTATGTTGTGAACTTGAGGGAATTGAAAGGAATAATTAAAGGAATTAATTAAAGGATTTAAATGGATTTAAGGGAATACACAAAAAGAACAGTAAAAGCAGTAAGATAAAAGTATTTGTAAAGTATCAATTTAATTTGACTTATTTGCAAATATTATGTTAATTTAAAATAGGTACACGTTCATTTTTTTCTGTATGCCTAATGTAATTGTAAATGTAAAATGGTTTCATATCTTGCCATGTTCAATTATGCATTACTTGAATCACACAAATGAAACAGCCTACATTTTCAATTCAAAACGGCGAAATTTAACAAAACAAATTGAGTAGTTAGCATATCACTGGATATCACTGTCAGTCATTTAGCATTTTTGTCTTAAAACAGTTGTCTGATTGTAAATGGTTAACTACTTACGCCTTACCTCACATTCTTTCACTGTCAAACACTGACGTGTGACGCTGGAATTCATGTTTGGTATCTGTGGAGAGTAAAGCCTGCCTTCTTGATTTTGAAAGGTCATCTCAATCATTTTGACACTGATGAGAGCTGTTAGGCCTTTGAGGCAGACCAGCCTAAAATGTAATGTTTTAAAATGTTTTGTCATCCTAACTACAAACAGAGCAACATAAAGAATGTGAAATATTGGGAGGGACAATTTGGCCTTTTCTAAATATTGGATTGTGGGTGTCTATGATGGTTACGGCCCTGCAAACATACCCATGCAATAAAATGCATGACCACGCACACTCAAATGTGGTGTTAACTCTTTTGTAACGAGCCACCGAACGCTTTTCACTAAACACTTTTCACTAATTGACCATCTTGCAAAGTGTAGCTAATTAATTCAAACACCAGGTTGATGCAGCAATGGATTCATTGTCTTTTTTTGGTAGAAGTGCATGTTTTTTCTAAAACAACTAAGATAATTCAATTGGAGCTTTGATCTTTTGCGTCTGTCTGTCTCTCATGGCAGACTCTAGCTTCCCAGCCTGTGTAATACTTTCCCAGAATGCCTCTGCATGTACTGAGCAGGCTTGTTTTCTCTTTTTGATTGAACACCAAATGCACTAACACACACAGATACACAAATATGCTTGTGACAAAACTAGATGCCACTAATGCAAAGAAATGTTTGAGGGGATGTTGGATTTTATAATACAGAAGATTCTCTGGCAATAAGCATACTGTAGATATTGAACTATTACAGGAAATTGGGACCTTGTATTGACTGATACCTATGAAAACTGAACGCTCATTGGAAGTGAGACAATAAACCCAGTCAAACTGATATGTTCAAGGATTTTGCAATGTTCCGGACAGTTTGGGAATAATACGTTGGAAAGGCAGCCATGGACCTCTGGTGTATCTGCTTTGTTGTATTCAGAAATGGATATACATCTGAAGGAATACTTGCCGTTGTCAACTGTTTAGAAGTGCTTTGGAATGCTAGCTAATGGCTTTGAATCAGTAGCAATGTTGCTAAATAATGCATTAATACAATTGCTCTATGTGTAAATAAGTTTGATGCACGGACCCTCACGCTCACACACATTCTGCAACTTTGAAGCACTGAAACCAAGTCTGAAAAAGAGCTTGATATTCTACCTCTTGTATTGCATACACTGACATGTTATGGCCAAGTGGAATATTTTAATTAATTTAAGGATTTTATGGACTATTTATGAAACAACTTCTACACTGACTGATGAAAACACTGTTATTCTGGGAATATGATGCCTAAAAAGAACATTTAAAACAGCTCTACTTCATGAACTTTTAATGCAAGTTATGTGAAATCACAACAATAAATGTATACACATCAAATTTATCAAATCATCTATCAGTTTCATGTTCTCAGGTGTTTTCTCTACTTTTTCAACACTGAAAAATATACATTTAGATTTTTTTTAAAAGGTAAAAGTCATTGGTAAGAAGTAGTGTCTGATTTGTGAATAAATTGCTCTTCTTAGTCATATCTTTTAAATGAACTGGTTGAACTGGTTCACTCCTGCTGAAGCTAGAGCTCAATTGGGCGGAACCAGGGTTTCACTACTAGACAAAAAGGTTGTGAATTGCGATATGGAATTTCATTTAAAATAAAAATGTCTAATATTGATGCAGAGACATCCAGACACAAAGAACAAATATCCTATCGTTATTTGATATATCACTTCAGTTTTAGTTCGATTAATTGTGCATCCCCATTTATTGAAATGTTATATTCGATTTGATTAATTTATTATTACCTTTTAATTTACCCTGTGCTGAACGACATGTTCACAAATCACTTTTTAAAAGTGATTAAAAGTATAATGAAATGCATACGTCTGCCAGTAAGACTGACGTAATTACGTCAAGACGTTAAGAATCTCTATTTTTTGAAACGAACGACTCGAAAGAACCGATTCGCTGTATATAGCACTTTTATTTTGAAACTGAAGTTTCTTACGTCTCACGTGAAGATGTAAATGTTGCGCGCCAGTTCGTACAGCCAAAGTCCCTTTCAGTCTGTGGTACAGTTCAGTCACAGCCACATTATAACATTCGATAAGTACTGATTCGATAGAAAGCGACAAGTATTGGAATGTGGAAACTGCAACCAACCGAGTCTGGAGGTAAAGTTTCCTGTGCAAAATGAGTCGGTTATTGAGTGTTTTAGTGTACTGCGGCAGTATCTATTATCCAGACCAACTGCAAAGTAATAACAATGCTCATGTAACGATGATGTATTCCTGTTTACATAACGCGTTTCTGTTTAGGGAACGACTTCTGACGCCTTTTATACGGCTTTAACTGAGTCACAAGGCGTTCATTTCTTACGTTAAATACTGTTTTATACTGTAATTGTTGTCATACATAGAGAGGTTGAGTACATAATAACAGTGTAAGGCTGTGTCATGACATTCAGCATGCTAACATCAGATTTCACTTGGTAAGTTAGTGAGAGCGTTTGTTTTGTTCCTGGTCACGATTTTAACTTGAGTTGAAATTACTCATTTTCTCAGTAAGACCCAGTAGAAATGTTAGATGCATTGTAATCTAATTTATGATGTGAATCAACCAGTTACTATTCTAAACAGGGCTCTTGGTTTCACCCTTGTCACAAATGTCACCACTGACATTTTACATTTATTTTGATCATGATTTACTATAAATGGCAGTCCACATAAAAATTTCAAAGCCGTCAATTACATAATTTAAACCAATTTCAAAATCTCATCAATTTCAAACTCATTATTTACATAATTTAATTCATAATAATTTAGTTTGGGAATAATACTTTGGAAAGACAGCAATGGACTTCTGCTTTGTTGTATTCGGAGATAGATGTAGGCCTACATCTGAAGGAATAATTGCAGTTGTTTAGAAGTGCTTTGGAATGCTAGTTAATGGCTTTAAATCAGTAGCAATGTTGCTAAATAATGCATTAATATAATTGCTCTATGTGTAAATAAGTTTACCCTCACGCTCACACACATTCTGCAGCTTTGAAGTACAGAAACCAAGTCTGAAAAAGAGTTTGATATTCTACCTCTTGTGTTACATACACTGACATGTTATGGCCCAGTGGAACATTTTAAGTAATTTAAGGATATTATGAAAAAAGCTTTCAAAAAAATTTATCAAACTCATCATCTACCTACCCTCATGTCGTTACAAACCTGTATTGCTTTCTTTCTGCTGTGGAACACTAAAGAAGATATTTTGAAGAATGTTGGTAACCAAGCAGTTATGGTTCCCATTGACTTCCATATATTTTTTAAACCATACGATGGAAGTCAATGGGAACTAAAGCTGCTTGGTTACCAACATTCTATAAAATATCTTCTTTTGCATTCCAGAGCTGTTTTACATGCTTCATTTTTATGGAGCTTTGACGGAGGCATAAGCTTTTTGAGAGGTTTAAAGACGTTCACATGAAATCAAGACTGTTTTTTAATAATATTTATAGGCAGATTTTGTCATATAATAATAATAGAAGACTCACAAAAAATCCCCCAAATTTCCAGTAATTATTATCTGTATATGTTGGGATGCTTTAATTCATTCCAGGCCTTTCTGTTTCTGAAGGGGAAAGTATCGTTCTGCTGCCGGGTCAGGAGTATGTGGTCGGCCGTAAGAACTGTGAGATCTTGCTGTCCAATGATCAGTCCATCAGCCGTGTGCATGCCAACCTCACCGTCACTGAGCAGGTGAGTAACTCTCCTCATGAGCATCTCTGTGTTATGTTGCCTAAGAAACAAAGGGCATCTTCAATGAAGAGATGTTTGGTATCCCACTATGATTGCTTTTGTACTTTGTCTCCTTGTCATTCTTATACATTATCTAACACAATGAGAGTTTACTTTTGTGTTGTTAACAAAAGTAAACTTGGCTGTTTTTCCTTGGCTCTCTTAGAGCCTGTCCATAAATATCTTATGTTGCTTAATAAGACTGCCTCAAAGGCAGTACTGTGGGAAGTATTTCACAAAGTAATCAAATTTTAATTTACTAATTGTTTTTTATTATTTTGCTGATTACTTAGCAGAACTGCAATCATGTGAGTCATTATTTCCCTTAGTCACTCTTACTTTGAATGCAGTAAATCATTCTTGCTGTGAAATACTTATTTAAATTCAGGATTACTAATAATGTCTTGGAAAAAAAAGTCATCTGAGAATATTGAACATTTTATTAGGAATGTCCTTTTTCAATATACAATTATATTAAAATAGCCAAAAGGACAAACTTTCAAGTGTCCATGTTACTCATTTTAGTGATTTGATAGATCATTTGTTATGTTTTAAATAACTGAGGGGCTTGTGCTATAGGAAACCATTTAAAACTAGACATGTGACATTATCACATTTTTATATCACGATAATTGCTGAAGCTTTTATCAATTTAAATTGCATTACAGGCTGAAAAGATGAGCAAACTTCAGTGCTGTCCACTTAATAACAAGTTTATTAACTATTTTCCAAATGACAAAAAGAACCATTGACATTTAAATACAATAAAACAGTAGACAATAAAAATGTAAAAAGTAAACAAATGTTCCAGACTGTTTAAAGTTTAAAAGAGCACAACTGTAATAAGGAATGAGAACATTTTCAGCAAATAACTAGATACTTTTTCTGGGTTGGCTTTTTTTTATTCCATATTAAAATGTAAAAAAAAAAAAAAAAAAAAAAAAGGCTATAATTAATGTAAATACACAGTAAGTATTTAACTGTTTGCTGTTAGAGAATCACCATAGCAAATACAAAAATGTGATTGGCTGTTTAAAAACATGTAAATACTGTTTGATTTCCTTACCTTTCCACAATAAGTGGGTGTCAGAAATATAACGTTGGGCAGTCCTTTGTGTACTGTAGTAACCATTTCTGTAAGTGCCACCTACTTTCAGAGTAAATCTGAATTTTCATTGAGTCTGTTACGCAGCTCTGTGTTGTAAATATTGACCACTTGATGGAAAAAAATTCTAATAGGCTTTTTAAAAATAGAAACAATTCGGATGATAAGGTAGCTACAGTTATTCAGTGTATTTTGAAGTACTAACTATAATGATACCATGCATGTTCATTATTGCAATATACCATATTACCAAATAAAACCACATATCTAGTTAAAACTATTAAACTTGTTAATCTTGACACTATCAAATTACTAATCAAAATTTTTTTTGTATAGGTTTGTTAAGTCTATTTATTCTTAAGATGGTATTGCATTCTGTAAATGTGTGTTTGCAGGTATCATGCTGTAGATGGCCCTGTTTCCTTTACTGCTGTATTTTGGATGGATTAGTTCGTAGTGGTTTCTCGTCCAGCTAGCTGACAGGGTGTTTTTATGCTGTTTTTATGCTGTTGGCAGGCGGTCACTCTAAAAGACAGCTCTAAATATGGCACTTTCATCAATGATGAGAAGCTTGCGACTGGCTCCACAAAGATCCTGCAGACAGGAGACAAAATCACATTTGGAGTCTTTCAGAGCAAGTTCAGGTTTGTATGTAGCTACGCATTTCTGTGTTATGTGAGGATGCTTTAGAAGCAGTTTATAGTGGTAAAGGAATGGTTGAGCCAACAATAAAAAAAAAATGTATCCTCATGTTGTTCCAAACACCTGTGGCATTATTTTAGTGCACTACAAATGAAGAACATTTTAATTATGTACTGGTCATTTTTTGTTTGACTATTGACATTCTTAAATCTGACATTGTTACTCTATTTTTTTTTGTTTTATGCTGTTGTCTAATTTTTGTGTGTGTGTTTTAACATAGTTTAGATATTCTGAATTTATATTTTATGAAGCTGATAATAATAATCACCCTTTTTCCCCTCTAAGTTTGGAGAAAGAGTGTGTTGTGGTGTGTTCTTCATGTGTCGATAATGAAGGGAAAGCCTCCCTCTCTCAAGACTTGCGCTCTATTGGGGGGCGACTTGTCAACTCCTGGACACTTGACTGCACTCACCTCGTCATGCCCACTGTAAAGGTCACCATAAAGGTCAGGAGGCCATTGACCACTTCAGCACATCGTTTGATCCTTGAGTTCCCTGATTAACTGCCAGTGAACCTTCAAGGTGCACTTAAACACCTGCTGAATCATTGTCTCTCTTTGCAGACAATCTGTGCATTGCTGTGCTGTCGGCCCTTAGTGAAACCTGATTTCTTCAGTGCGTTTAGCAAAGCTGTGCAGCAGAAACTCCCGCTGCCTAAAGCCGAGAAGTATGGAGTGTCTCTTTTTCTCTCTCATTCACAGTTGCTTATTCTCTTCCATCTAAATAGCAGTGAGCTAAGGGCAATATTTTGAATAGACATTATAGATCTGATGTTGCTGTGTTTTGTGTTGGTCAGATTTAGGCCTCAGATTGATGAGCCCAGCCTGGCTAAAGAGGATGTGGATCTGAGTGCACGACCTGAGAGAAAAAGCCTCTTCAAGGGGAAAACGTTTCTGTTTTTGAGCTCAAAACAGGCAAGAGGGATTTTTTTAACTACTACTAAAATTATAAATTGTACCATCACTGTACATTAACATTAGGACAGACTTCACCTCTTTTAAAAACACTTCTACAGCTACTTATCATGACTGCCACTACCATTCAAAGTTTTTTTAATAAAAAAATAATACTTTTATTCAGCTAGTAGCAAAGCAATAACTGGGCAAAGATTTCTTATTTAAAATAAATGCTGTTTTTTGAAGTTTATAATCATCAAATAATCCTGAAAACAAATGCATCTTGGTGTCCACAAAATATTATGCAGCACAACTGTTTTCAATATTGATGATAATAATAAATGATTCCTGAGCACCAAATCCGCATATTAGAATGATTTCTGAAGGATCTTGTTACACTGAAGCCTGGAGTAATGGCTGCTAAAAATATAGCTTTGCCATCACAGGAATAAATAAAGTTTTAAAAAATATGAAAATAGAAAACAGGTGTTTTAAATTGTAATAATATTTCACAGTACTATTGTTTTTACTTTATTTTTTTATCCAATGAATGCAGCCTTTGTGAGCATAAGAGACTTCACAAACATTTTTTAAAAAATGTACCCGACCCCATATTTTTGAACAGTGGTGTAAATATAAATTTTAAAACCTAGATAGATAGTACAATACATAGAACACACCACATTCAATAAATACAGGAATATGAGAAATAGTTATATTATAATGTTGCTTAATTTTCATGAAAAAGTGTCAGTGCAAAAAAAAATAAATCTTAATGGTCCTAAACTAGGCTTTATCTTGTCTTTTTATTTATTTTATTTTATTTTGGTGTGAAATCCTAAGGCATACGGTCTTCTAGAACAGGATGTATAAGCTGGTTCGTCTGTTGGCATGTGGTCTATTCCACTAAATATGAGGCCAAAGGATTTTGATATTGTTCTCTTACTTTCATATTCCTTATCATGTCACATGGCCAGTTACTATATAAGAAAATGATGTTACCTTTGAACCCAAATCTGTGCAGAAGTTTTTTTTTTTTTTCAGCCCACCCACACACTGCTGCAGCTGTGTCATTTAGTCTCTGCTACCAGACTCTAAGACGTCTTCATTTTTGTTGACTTGTGAAAAGACTCCTTTATTTGTCCTGTAATATCAGTTACAGGCACTCTGTCCTTTACCTATTTCATGTATTCTTTGTCTTTGATTTTTTTCTTGAGAAGTGAAAGTTAGATATGCATTATGTCTTTATTCATTAGGCGGTTATATACAGTGGAAAAGTTGGATGTCACACAAGAGTTCATCCATGCTGTTTTATATTAAGCAGGAGGTGTAAAACAGTCTAATTAGCTCAGAGGAAGAGTAGACCATGTGAAGTTGAACAGCGGGGATATTCTCTGTAACCAGCAGGCTCATTTGTGAGTGAATAACTACTGATAGAAGCTACAGCAGTACACGGAGGTCATTTTCTTTCTTGTGATTTCTTGGGAAAAAGGTTTTAATCTCTGAAGGCCCAGGAAAAAAAAAAGTTTTCTAAAAATGTTTTCTTTTGTGTGTGTGCGTTTTGAGTGTTTGGTTTTTAGCACATCAAATTAAACTTGTTTTATTTCAGTTTTTAGTTTAAATTTAAGTATTTCAATCTGTCTAATAACATTTTTTGTTTGCTTGTTTGGAACATAAAAACCATTAATTTTTTATTTAAAACAAAACAAAAAGAAAGAAAGAAAAGCCAGACTGTACAGACAAAAATAATTTTTTTTAGTTTCGGGATAATGATGGATGAGCACGTATTTCCTGTGTAGATGTATTTCTTATTAAAACAGGAAGCTTGAGTGGGACAAACTGAATGGCTCATCCCATTTTTTCTTTCTTTTTAATAGCCAGTAGGCTTCAGTTACTTCAATTTAGAAACTTGCAGTTTCATTTTCTATCATGCTAAATATTGTAATTAGATTAAAGAAAGATTTAGAAAATCCCTATAATCCGAGATGAATTATAATCAGAGATTTATTGTTGTAATCACTGATGTTTTGTGTATCTTTTCAGATGAAGCGTTTGAGTCAGGCGGTGAGTTGTGGAGGTGGGGTGAGCCAGCTTTTGGACGAGGGATCTCTGCCCGTTTCACTTTTGGAGTCAAGCAGCACCTGTGTGGTCGACATGACATCGGGGAACTCCCAGGCTCTAATCCCTCCAACCTTCAAGAAGTGGGTGGATTCTGTGGCCCAGATTCTGCACAGGTGTGTGTGTGTTTGCTCATGCCCAATATTTTCTGTCAATTCAGAGAACATCTATATTGATTGTTCTGAGTATTGAGTAATACAGTGAAGCTGTTGTTTAGTTTGTGCATAAAATCCAGAGTTGGGTACTTGGACTCGGACTGCAATTGTGAATGAACTTGGACTTGGACGAACACGGGTGGACTCAGACTCGGATATTTTGGACGCAGAAATTTAGA
This sequence comes from Tor tambroides, assembly GCA_021397915.2. Taxonomy (NCBI): domain Eukaryota; kingdom Metazoa; phylum Chordata; class Actinopteri; order Cypriniformes; family Cyprinidae; genus Tor; species Tor tambroides. The sequence goes on from JAFVLL020026607.1 coordinate 71,737, forward strand.
GTACAGATGACGCAGAGTACAGATGAATCCATGTCATGTGTAACATAAAGTTAAAAAAAAAGTAACAACATAAAATTAATTTAAAAAGACATTAATAAACATCTCCCACTTAAACTCAATTGATTAAAAACTAGGACTCGACAAGGTGGACTCTGACCCAACACTGATCAAATCCGGTCATAAATTGGGCCAGAGCGATCCAAAACAGTACTCCACTAACTTCATTTCAAAAAAGAACAAATTGTCAACAGTTTGTTTGATGATTGGTTGATTCCTTTTTGTATACGTATGTGTTCAGGTTTTGTTTGTGGCAGAACACATTACTGCTTCAGTAGCAAAAAAAAATGCCCATTTCTTAAAAATAATGAAATAAATATATATGTGACCCTGGACCACAAAACCAGTCTTAAGTCGCTGGGGGGTATATTTGTAGCAATAGCCAAAAATACATTGTATGGGTCAAAACTATTCATTAGGATATTAAGTAAAGATTATGTTCCATGAAGATATTTAGTAAATTTCTTACCATAAATATATCAAAACTTAATTTTTGATTAGTAATATGCATGGCTAAGAACTTCATTTTGACAACTTTAAAGGCAATTTTCTCAATATTTAGATTTTTTTGCACCCTCAGTTTCACCTCAGCCAAATATTGTCCTATCCTAACAAACCATACATCACTGGAAAGCTTATTTATTCAGCTTTCAGATGATGTATAAATCTCAATTTTGAAAAATTGACACTTAAGACTGGTTTTGTGGTCCAGGGTCACATATTATTAAATAGAATTAATTATATATTTAGTATAAAATGTATGCGCACATAATTTTGCATATATTATGGAAAAATATATATATTTTTAATATTAGAGCTATTTGAGTATTACTGCAAGAATCAGTAAATTCCTTTTTTGTTGGATCTTTGTCTCTAATGTTTTTTCTTTTTCACACAGAAATGGCTTGCGCTTTATCACTGAATCTGAGATTGGATTGGCTGCCATTCATGTCAGTAATAAAACATACTGCAATCCCTGCTGTTCTATGCAATCTGGTGGGTTTCCATACACTTACATACACATCCGGTGTAGATGGACTGTTTTAGGTCATTACCCATTCTTAGTAGTGTGTTCAGTGTTAACAATGAGTGAATAACGATTAATATGATGACTTTCACATGATGACTGATTGTACGTTTTTTAAATATTGTTCCTTACATGGCAGCGACTCTGAGAAGTAAAATTCCTGACTGACACGTGAACAACTCCACACATGAATAATTTCTCAACACTTCCTCACAGATTCGGTGAAAGTGAAACCAGTCATTGCTGCAGCAACACTTTCTCAGAACACAGCTGTAGATGAGACCGCACTCGCAGCACCTTCCCAGAATATCACAGCCTATGTGGTCAACACTGAACTCTCTCAGAACCAGAGCAGGTAGAAATCTGTGCACTGAATCTTACAGAATACCTGTTTTAGGTGGTGGACATCTTCAAAAATAAATAAATAAATAAATTGGAAAACCTAATATCTCCATACAACTACCTCAAAACAACAATCTCACATGTTTAGGGTTCAAAAGTGTCCTAATTTGGAGTCTATAATTTATTTTTATTGGTATAATTTATCAGAGTGCTTTTTGTGTTTTGAAATGAACTAGACTGCTACTTTTAGTTATATTTATGATATATATATATATCTCTGAGTTATGTATTTGGAAGTGAGACAACAGAAACACTTTTGCTATGAGTAGAGTAATGTTGTTGTTGTTTTAACCCAATCAATTCACAGACCACTCTGCTGATTTACAGCATTTCTTCTACATATAGTGATAATCAGTAGTGCCAATAGTCATTGTTCACATTTCCAGGGTGGTTACAAGTGGGATCAATACAGTTGGTGAAACTCCAGAGAAGACACTCCCCAAACAGAAGAGCTCCACACTGTCAGCAGCAAACAAACCCTCATCCCTCGGCCCAGAACCTTCCACTACTCGCATTGTCAATGAGACAGCGATGTCATCTGAAAGCTTCAGCATGGTTGAACCTGAGCAGAGGATGAAGAAAAGTTCTGCTTCCTCTGGCAGGGGGCGAGTTGAACCTGAAGGTTCTGTGAAATTGACAGCACCTCCAAATGTCAGCACTACACTAAAACGGTCTCCCCAGAAACAGACAGCCCTCACAAACTTCTTCCAGCCTGCCGGCAAGAAAAGGTAAGTCTAATGCCACACTACATCTCGTAGGCTTTTTTTAAAATAGCTATTTTCTATTTTAATATATTTTAAAATGTAATGTATTCCTGTAAAGGCAGAGCTGAATTTTCAGCAGCCATTACTATACAGTGTGTGCAGAGTTATTAGGCAATTAATTCTTAATTCTTTTGCAGTTAATGTGTCTTTTCTTCTCCACCTGTTTTTTCTGACCGTGCTGACCCAATGAGCATTTCGCTGCCCAATGGTCATGCCTTAACTTTGCTAATTCTATTATTGCATTAGTATTGCATCCTTCTCATGGGCATTTAATATTTTTTTTTACTTTTATTCTTGAGTTCAATCTCTTTTTTGGCTCATTTTATCTGTAAAATAAAACCTGCTTAATAATTCTGCACACCTGAAATAAGGAGTTTTTGACTTTCAGCCTTCATGGACAATTATATATCACTTTCAAAATCAGTAGTAGTTATTAAGATTGATGTGCTTTGGAATTGGTAAAATGTTCTTGGAAAAAAAAATATGACCAGCATATCAACTTGCCTAATAATTCTGCACACACTGTAGTCTTCATGATCCTTCAGAAATCATTTTAATATGCTGATTTGGTGTTCAAGAAATATTTCTTTCTTATTATCACTGTTGAAAACAGTTACATATTTCTGTGAAAATGTGATACTGTTTTTCTCCCTTGGTAGACTGGAATTCTTGAATGTTTAAAAGAAATTATTTTGTAACATTATAAATGTCTTTACTGACATCCTTAATGCATCCTTGGTGAATAAAAATATTTATTTCTTTTAAATATAATATTACTGACCGCAAATGTTTAACCAGTAGTGTAAGTTACGTGAAGCACACACATCTGAAGTTGATACAGCTGCTTGAGTAGAACAAGTGTTTGTAGTGAGATTTAACATTTTTATTTATTCATTCAAAATTTTCTGTCATTTATTTTATTAATGTAAATATATAATGACACTGAAAAGTGACATACAAAATGATGCATATATAGTCATGAAATCAAATAAAATCTAAATACATGCTAATGTGTCTAAGCTGACCACTTGTGATCAGATCACCCAAGATGCACATTATGTGAACAGGGTCATGTGACAGTATTTGCAGTAGAAATGTGCAGGATGTCACCGTTTTATTAAGATTTATGTTATATATTTGTTTACGGTGGCAGGCCACGTGAAGACAGTCCCAATTCTGTCCAGTCAGACGCCAAACTCTCCAGAAAAGACAGTGAGGTTAAAGAGGATGAGATCCAGCAAAGTTCTTTTGCCAGTAGATCTCAGAAAACCTCACATACAGCCCAAAACCAACACAGCTCAGTGTCACGATCTGAGTTCAGTGTCAGTCTGGTTCAGGCTTGTGGGTCCAGTCAAAGCTCTGGCAGCAAGAAGAGAAAGGAACCAGAGCAAGACACCCCATCAGCCCCCGAGAAACCTGCAGCAGCCGCTGATTTAGACATGTCACTTGAAGAGCTCGAGTCCATAATGTCCGATGAAATGGATGAGCCTTTGCAGTCTGCAGCTAATAAAAAACAACGTCTTGAGTCAGGAACAAACAGCAGAATCAATAACCCACAATTACCGAATCAGCAAGAGGGCACTGAGTCCAAAAGCAGAAAAAGCACAAAGAATCAGCAAAGCAGTGCCAACAACATTCAGAACTTGCAGTTGGACAGAACAGGCCCAGCTGCAACAAATCAGGGCTCTGAGAGGCAGTCAGAGAGGTCATCCAATCAAATGCCAGAACTGGAAGCGCATAGTTCAGCAAAGAAGGGGAAAAGACCAGAACTTGAAGAGGTCAAAGAAGAGGAAGTGTCGTTTGTTGTGGTACAAAGGCACCCATAATTTGTTTCATATATATGTTTTATATTATATCTTGTCTGTTTTTAATCTGCAGAACAGCTAGTCCCATGTTTGTTTGTTTTTCAGAATTCAAGGACCCAAAATGGCATTTCCCAGCACTGTGAGCCTGCCGTCAAAAAGGACATGCAGGTGAGAGGTTTTAATACAGATGCTGGTTGTGAGTCAGTTTGAACTACACTACCTAAAATATCTTTTCTGGGTTGCAGAAAGGTCATGATCGCTATGTTTACCCTGGTTCCCACTAGAGTATAATAATAAAGTAAAATCTCTGTTCTTCTGAAGGCCTCAACCTCCAAATCTGGATCCGAGAATGACCCTGAGCTGCCCAGGAGGCTCCTACAGATTCAGTTCATGTCCCTGACTGTGAGCACCTCTTCCAGACCAAGACCTGGTCCACTACAGACCCATGACCCTAATGATAAGAATGTGAAAAGGTTCCGCAAGGTTAGAGGGTGCCCACTTTAGTGATATTATGGCTGTATATCTCTTTGTGTGACATTTTGAATGGCTGTTGGTGAATGTGCGTGTATCTGTGTGTGCATGTGTAGAAAAATGTCCCTGGATTTAATGGGCTGCCCAACATTATCGGAGGCTCGGATCTGGTGGCTTACAATCGCAGTAAGAACTCTGAGTTGGAGGAATGGCTCAGACAGGCAGCAGAGGTGAGAGACCACAGGAACAGGGAAATAAGTGGTGGGGGGAGGGTTATATATTATATTTGCATTATTGGCCGATATTAGTTATGTGCACACAAATATATTGCAATAAATTGATCATAAGTGACAGTAAAGAGTTTTACATTGTTACAAAAAATCTCTTTCAACTTTGAACTTTCTATTCATCAAAGTATCCTGGAAAAAACACAAAAAAATTCACAAAAATGTTAAGCAGCACTACTGTTGTCAACATTGATTAAAAAAAGTTTCTTGAGCACCAAATCAGCATATTAATGATTCCTGTAGGATCATGTGACAAAAGACTGGAATAATGGCTGCTGAAAATTCAGTTTTGTCATTAGAGGAATAAATTACATCTCAAAATGTATTCAAGTACAAAAGAGTTCTTTTATATTGTAATAATATTCCACAATATTGATGTTTTACTGTATTATTAATGAAAGAAATGCACCCTTGGTGAACATAAGAGACTATTCAGAGCATTAAGAGACTTCTTTTCAAAAAGAAATGTGTAGATTCATTTCTAAATAATAGATTTCCCTACTGAACCCCACTATATTTGTGTGATCTTTTCCCTTAATGTTGTAGTTTTCTCATAACTATTATTGTGATTTGTGTGGAATGTTATGGACCCTAGATAGTGGGTTGAACATCAACAATGATAGCAGTAACTTATTTTTTTTCTGAAAGCTAAAAGCAACAAATAGAACCAACCATCCACACTTCTCTTGCCTATTGCAGTTAATTTTCATATTTTAATGGTATTTCTAACTAACAGCTCAATTAAAATAGGCCATGTGAATATGAGGAAGTTTTCCTGTAAAATAATTGAAATGCATTCACCTCTGTTGCAATCGCTCACATGCTAGTGGTTGCTGACCCCTGACATGTTGAATACAGTTATGAATACAGGATTTGTGTTCTCATTTCTGGCATTCTCTCTCTCTCTCTTTTAGGAGGAAAAACGGAATGAACGGGAGGAGATTTTGGGAGATGATTTGTTCAGGTATGCAGTCTGTGTACTTTTGCATGCAGTAGGGCATAAATATCAAAAGGACAGAATCAAGTCCAGTGACGTCAGCACTTTTAGTGCTCATTTGAACGCTGACTGATCTTGTTTGATCCCTGTACAATTCTCATCCTCATCCAGACACTCGCCACCTGCCTAAACTAACAATACATTCAACAAGACACTGACCTTTAACCCCAGAAAATCAAGGCTTACAATGAGACAATAACATTTGTGAGGGCTTAGTCTGCAGTGGACTGGCTGAGACCGGTTTAAGCGACGGGATACTCTTACGCACTGAGGCGGGTAGGACAGAGAGAGACGTCTGGTTCCCAGTATTGTGCCTGGTTTTGAATCTTCTGTCAAACAGGTGCTCCGATATTTGGTGGTAGACTTGCACAGCTTTGACATGCCAGTGCTCTGACTTTGAAAAGCTCCACTCAACCGCAGCAAGTTTCTTTCTTAAAGTTAAGCGCACTTTTTATGAACTGAATTCATGAACTCATCAGCTGTGTGATTTGGCTGTTGATGAGTTGCTGGGCCTGATCCACCAGTGTCACGGCATCACGCATGAGTTCTCGAAGGGTTTTTTTTCTCCTTTTAGGAGATCCTTCATTTTCGCAGAGCACGCTTGGAAAGAATGACGTCAATGATTTCCCAACTGCTTTTAAGTCATTGTTCACAGTTCAGGTCACGCTGTGCTGCGAAGACCCATGGATATTTCTAACAAGCTCATGCTGTTTAAACACACAGTGATTAGGACAGAAAATACAGTGATGGTTTGAGTTAGTGGTCAGTGCCCTGTAAGAGCACTTCTTTAGTAGCTTCACTCGTATAAAAGATATTCTATCTCTATGAGGAATAACTACACAAATATCCAGAAAGCAAACTTCCAAACACTGTTGTCAAAATATATGCCAGTCCACTTAAAAAGTTTGACACACACACACACACAACTGTTTGCTTCTTGGATATTGGTGTAGTTACTCCAATACAACCTAATCCTTAACACACTCCTGTTTTTTGGGGGCATGTACACATTTTTAAGTAAAAATGGAAAACTTTTCATGTTTTGGGGGCCTGAAAATGCAAAATTTTGAAAACAGGTTTCAAAGTGCACGTTTACACAATGTCTCTGTGTAAACTACGAAAACGCAAATTTGTGAAAACGGTGCATAATGCACATATGTATTACGTGTTCTTGTAGTATTTATTTGCATTGGCAACTACTGGCTTGCCATGCATAATACAGCGTTTTAAGTAATTTTTCACAGTTTCATTAGAACCAGGATTTACGCTCACAGAGGAAGAAGGTTTAGGCCATGTCAAGCAGGGAATTGTTGCCTGGAGACTGAACCTGGCTAACGGGGGACTTTCAAGTGCTGCCATTTCTCCTGCCTAAGCAGAAAAACACACACTCGCGCCCTCAAATATACACACAGCCTCGACCGTGCGATTTGTCCATCACAACTGTTTGATCTCTGAATCTGCTCAGCCAGTCATGCATGGAGTGGGAACATCACACAGAAAATAAAAAAGAATGAAAAGAAAACAGCACCTCTGTTTTTCCAACGTCTTCTCGAGCTCCCTCCCTCCCCCAGGCTAATGAAGTGTCACAGACATGTTTTATGGAAGGGGATGTCTGGTTTGATGACTTTTAAACAATGTCTGATTTTTACAGCGTACCAGTTTGTATCAATTCGCTCAGTTATTCAATCATTTAGACACTGGTTACTAATTGTCACCGTAGGGCAGGAATGTTAAAAGCCTTTGTGGGAATAATGGTTGGTCGGTATAAATTACTTGCTTTTGTGTTGAATGTTTTTTTTTTTTTCCCTCTCTCTCTCTCTCTCTCTCTCTCTCTCTCTCTTTTTCTCTCAGGTACAACCCTAGACTGGCAAAGAAATAAGTTCATAGTGCTGCTTCTATCTGTGAAAAGATGCAAAGCAAAACACCATTTTTCCATTTTTATTAGAGATTTATTGGTCTATAATAAAAAATACTCTGTACAAAATGTATATGTATATATTAAAAGTTGAAGTTTTACAAAATTGAGCAGTTGTCGTTTGCCTCCACGCCAACGATACATCACCTTGTGAAGCAGCTTCGACCGTCCTGCATTGAATTAAAGGACTTTACTTCTAACAGCTCTGATTTGTCTTCTTATGGTTTTGGTTCCTTCAAGTCTTTTGATGATATCTACTATCAAAACTGTCACTCCACACAAAGATTCCCCCAGCAGTCTAAACTTACACTATGAATGGCTGAGGTGAAAACTTAACAATGCTAGCTCAGAAGTTATTTTAGTTAATATTTCAAAGCAATAAAACATTTATTTGGCACAACAGAGTAGAAGTAATATATTTCACTATTGAGTGCTGTGAAATACCTTACTGAGGAGTTAAAATTTCTGAAACATAGCACATTGGATTAATCTAAATTTTCTGTAATGCAGAACATTCTTGTTTATCTATTTTACTTACAAATTACCAAAATGACCGACAAGCACCATGGTTACTGTAAATGAAAATGTACTGTATTTCAAAGGTTTGGCACTTGTTTTAGGTTACAATGAAAGAGTAAGGTTGGTTTTGATCTTGTCTGATGGAAAAGATACACATAGCCCAGGTCTTACAATGTGGCCTCATAGTTTTCTTCTTTTAGCAGTAATCCAGATTATTTTAGGAGCCTGTTATGCAGGCTTGGGTACCATAGAATCACTGGATGAAAGGGACGTTTGTTTAAAGTGCTATTATGTTTTCTGTGTTAGAATATATATCCAAATGAACAGAATGTAATAAACTATTTGGGATAAGGCCATGTTTGTGCATCATTGTTTTTAGACACTGGCTCATTATTAGCTCATCAAGTTTTTGGAAATTTTGTGCATATTAATATACATTAATTGTGCATTAAATGGCATTTCACAGCAGAAACATTAATGCAGACTGCAACATAATCTTTACGAACTAGGCCTTCGGCCTAAGTCATCTGCTCTTTTGGTATTGCTTTCTTTTACTGGTTAGTGCAAGCCTCCTAGATGTATGGTGTGTTCACACTGACAGATATTAAATCAGAGTTTCTGAGCTGTTGGTGTTTAGTAGGCATTCCTACTCTGCTCTGTATCCAACTTCACGACAAATCACTGTGCTTACATTGATAGTTGCTGCATCTTTTAGCTCTGCTAAACTTTGTCACTTCTCAACAGCAAGTCTGTTGCTTGTGACGCCACCTCTTGATGCTTTGTTGCTACAAAATGCTGTCAGTGTGAACGCCCCTTTAGGCACTGCAATCATGACTGAAAGACACGCTATCTATGATGTAGTGTAAGAGCTGGTAACTAATTACAAACAACAAGGCAACTAACAGCATTTGTAACAACAAGAGGTAAAGCACACTCCATGACACTGACATATTGGCACATTATTCCTGATCAGCAAAAGCTCTTTTTGCAAGACAGTCAACATAAGACACCATTGGGAAGAGAGAAGTTTCTCCTAGCTTCTGCTCATTTTTATAAGTGTACTACTTCTTGTAAGTTGTAGGAAAGTTGTAGTTTCATTAGTATTCACTGCATACATATAAAAATGAGATGTATTCCAGGACTCTTGTCATGAGGCACCTTCTCTTGGAGCCTTAGACAAATTCTCCTCCTCCACCCCCACCTTTTTCTCTACCCCGTCCTCCACACCCTCCTTCTTCGGTGATCAATTTCCTGTTCTTCTCGATCCTCTGTTTCAGCCTCTTGCGCAAACAACTAGCAATGCCAAGAGCGCCACCCTTTAAGAAACGTACAAAGTTGTCACCAACAAGGGGTCCCATGGCAAAGAGCCCAGGCTCAGCGTTGCACTCGAAGGTGTAAGGGTTTATGTCGATGGGATTCTGTCTGCAAGAGGTTGGCCTACTGGGATCCAAACCAAGGTACTGCCCTTGCTCCTTCAAGAAAAACAAGTTGGGGTAGGTCCCAATAAGAATTAGCACCATAGAGACTTTGAAGACTCTAAGGACCCCATTGGATCCCCTCATCACACAGTGCATGTCAGGCTGGAAGGAGAGCACACAGTGCTCAGGGAAGCTGGTGTAGTCGGGGAACAAAGATGTACTAGGAGCTGTGGGATTGGCAACAGGGGATGCTGGGTAAACTTTGGAACACATCATGTGGTAGACCCTGTGATATTCAGGGTAAAGTGTCTTTGGCAACTGTTTGAAGATGAGACCTGGGTCATCAGCACGCTTACGGAATGCATGCAACACGGACACCCTATGGTTCAGGGCACACAGCACTGCATCAGCTGCGCTAAGCCCCGCCCCCACTACCAGCACAGGGTCAGAGGAAGAGCCCAGTTTGCCGTGACAGCTGACAGCCACCCCAAGGTCACGTACACTGTGGAACACATAAGGGAGATCCTCCCCCTCTACTCCCAGTCGAGCTGGAGAGTCAGATGCCCCTGTTGCTAAGACAACATTCTCAGCAAATAAGCTAAACGGGACATGAGCGTCACCTTGGAGCTGCTGGTAGCCCCTGACCTCCCAGAGTCCCTGTGAAAGTCCTTGGGAAACCCCAATACTCTCTCTCACTCTTTCTTTGCCTCTTTGATCTTCATCCTCCTCCCCAATATCACCACTTCTACTGCTATTCTCCATTCCATTTTGTAAATCATTGCTAAACCCATTTACCAGTCCATTCTGACCGTTTTCAGTGCTGTTCTTATTGCAATAATCAAACCCGTTTTTCACACCATTCAGCTGACCATTTACAGTGTTCTTTTCATTCCCAAGACTTTTTTCATGACTGCGGTGAAGTTTTTGAACAGAAGTGACATAGGTATTGTCCACAAAGTTCTTCTGGAGACCCATGAGCTTGACATAATTTTTGTAGTATGAAGAGATCTCATCTGGAGTGGCTCGATCATTGGACACTGACCTGTGAGAAAAGCCCATAACATACATAACCCATCCATCTCAGATATAAACGTTTGAAAAATTGGACCATATTTCTACTTGAGAGGAACCCATCTTCTTGATATCTTCAAGAAACACTAATGCAGAGGTGTCCAATCCTGCTCAAGGACGCCCACCTTCCTGCAGAGTTTAGTTCCAACCCATTCTGACACACCTGTCTAAAGGTTTCTAGTAATCCTGAAGAACTTGTCTGCATCTGAAAGATTAGGCTGCTAATCTGACTCCTGTCACTCTGACTCCTGTCACTCTGATTTTCAGCTTTCAGAGCCCTTGACAAGCTGGTTCAGGTATGTTTAATTAGGTTTGGAACCAAATTTTGCATGAAGGAGGCTCTCCAGATGCAGGACATGACACCCCAGTACTATTGGAAGCTACTATCAGTTATCCTCCATAGTACATACCTCCTTTTGCCCGAGGTCAAATCTCTATAGTTGACTCCTGGTAACTCCATCCATATACCAAGACTGATGGTCAGCATCGAACCTTCCATTGCCTTGGAGACCAGAAAGAGTATATTTTGTCAGTGAAGGATATTTAGTCAAAAATGATTGTTAGGGTTGTAAATTCAGGTTTCTTCCCATTATGTAATTAGTCTTGTATATCTAGTATATCAAAACTGTTATAACAATACTCTAACCTGATATAGTAAGAAAGTCTTAGCTATGCCATAGAAACTACTCAAAGCTAATCTGGCAGTTCGTGAAGCTATTATTATTGAATCAGTTTTGTTCAGCTTGTACAGTTGTGAGAAGCATTAACCCGACTATCTCGGAGAAGTACTCACATGCCAGGCACCACCAGGTGTAGCTTTGCCCAAGACGAGATGAGGAATGTGATGTTTCTTTTCCAGCCTCCACTGCAGTACAGAGGGGAACTCAAAGCCCAAATCTGCATTTGGATGAAGGAGTGTGTCGAAGAGCACTGCCACAGGGTTTCCTGAACGCCCCTCTATACCTTCGCAAAGAAATTCCAAATCCTACAGAAAGACACATTGGTCATCCGATTTTTTGCACATTTGACTAACATTTCTGATTGTTCACAATTTAGTTTTACTCCACAATTTTTACGCCACCATTTAGTTCTAGGTTAAACTTCACAGCCTGTTTTGACACTCATCTTTTTACCTGTTCAGTGATAGGAAGCTGCTTGGCTTCCTGTAGTTTACGAAAGAGGATAGGGTTTGGGTGCACAGCCATTGGATCTAAATAAGGAGTATACCCACTCAGAAGGTACGACAAGCATATACCGGAAGGACCGTTACCTGTGAGGGGGAAATGGGAGAGACTGTGGAATGTTATATTGGAATCTACTGTTTAAGATCCATCAGGATTGGTGATGCTGTGAATACCATTTTTTCAACAGTAATGAATCTGATAACATTTGCTCCTTGTTGACTCACCAATGATGACTACCGGCACAGTTCGAGTACAGTCCCTCGGCACAGAACTTTCTTCCAACAGAGGCATAATGGCAGCCAGAATTAGAGCTGGCACTGATAAACACAAAATAATAATAAATTCTATCTGTAAATCTTAGCATATTACACTAAATCTATATATGCGGGCATTTGCCAAAACTGCTTTTGTATAAAACCATATGGTGTTGTGATGTTTGCATATTATTACTTGCACTGAATATCAAAAGTTGATTAATGCACAACAAATAGATGGTAACAACTTGTGATACCCTGTAAATTCTATTCTAGTCTTGTCTACTGGTGTTTCTGTGTTTAAACTCCATTTTAGAGTGTAGATAAGTTTGCAGTTGTTTTATTTTATTTTAATGTGTTGTACAAGCTATTTTTCCACATTAAAGTTTTTTAACCATAGAACCAAACTAACAGTAATTTCTCCCCTCATCTCATCTCATGTGCAAAAGGTTTTAATAACAAAAAGGTCATCAGCTATGTACACAAAGATAGCCTTGCTCAGACACAGTTCCCTGCTGAGCTAATGCTAGCATTAGCGCTGCCACTGCTTCCTGACAAAAGCAAATCATAATCAGTTTTATGGAGTGAGGCACTGTTATCCGAGCACACTCATTGTCTCGACCTGACGGGTGTAAATCCCCCCTGATTACACCTCAGTTTGGCCTGTAATCCATGCTGCCCCTGTTTATGTTTTTCAAAAAGGTGGGCTTGGCATGCTGACAGTCGGCACATCGCAGCCCCCCGTCACAACCTGTTTTTCTTTGACCCTGGTTGTTTACACTTTTCAGAGAGAGTGCGCAGGATTCCAGGCATAACCGGGGGTGAGGATGGCGGGACAGGGGTGTGTAAGGGGCGGAGGGGAGCATTGGCAGGGTTTGGAACTGGCATTTCCACCCCACTGCCCCATTTAACAATCTCCAGACCACATTCACAAGGGGTACTCATATGGGCTGACTAGCCCCTTGTTTTTCCACACTCATTTCTCTGTTTTCAAAAAAGACTAGATCCTCATAACATGTATTACACAGCTCTCTAGAATATTTGTTTCTGACTGGTCAATCACTGAATTCAGTGGTCAAATATTTCTGAAAAATGCAAAACAGTATAACTGACTGCTGATTCAGATTTCCTATAGCTGTGCTTGTGTTTTGATATTTTAAAGTATTTTTTCTGCTATGCATTATCCCTTATTTAACAAAGCCAGTGCCAATAACAATTTTGAATGTTCCGCTGGTTTAAGTTGTTGATAAAAGTATTATCAGTAAAATTGAGTATGCTGCTGTTTTGTGAGCCAACAGTTCCTCCATCATTGACAATAGACATTCAAATCACAATATTCAAGTAGTTTAAATTCTTAAGACCCCATTCATTTATCTGCTTTCATATGATGGTAAACCAAAACATTAGACATGGCAGGACACACTATCTTTATAAGTATTTCTACAAAATAACAGTGTGAATGTACATTACAAGTGTGAAGAGAGTTGTACAGCTAGTTTTGTGTGTGTGTGTGTGTGTGTGTGTGTGTGTGTGTGTGTGCGTGTGCGTGTAGTCTAGACAGGGTTATCAGTGAGTCTGAAGCTCAGACTAGATGGTATGTCAGTATGTATACAGGCATGCACGTGTCTGTGAAAGCACGTGTGTATGCATGATGCGCATAAGGTATACGCCCCCAAAATAGTAGATGAACACTGAAAAGACAACGGCAAATGAGGCAACCGTTTAAAAGAATTTCATTTTAGAACAGTTTGAGCAGTATTCGGAAAGCACTAATTTCAGACATTAACTTATGGTGTTACTGTTTCCAATGTTACCTGCTCTGAATATGCACATCATAAATCACGAAAGGTTTCTGTTAAATATTATAGGCTAAATTAATTAACTTTTTTTTCCTTTTTCTTTTTTTTCTTCTTTTTTTGTCTTTATGGCCTGTGTCTGTTCATACACGTACACCCGTATCTCCACCTTCCAAGGGCTCATGTTGTTAACGGCACAACAATGGTAGTTGTTTCAATCCTTCCAAGTAAAAACTTCATTTTACGTAGAGATAAAATGACAACAGTGACTATAACTTTATGCGGCCCGGTGTAGCACTAAAATGCGTGTATATTAAACGAGAAGCTTTAGCGGAATATCAGAAACGAATATTGTGAAAATGATATTTGATTTTAATCTGGCACAATTTAGGTCACATCTACTGTCGCATGTACTGATTGGAATAGTATTAAAGGCATTTCTATAGTGATGTCCTTACCTCCAAACGAAAAATCTTCAGATTCTCTGTTTTGTCAGATTCGCGTATCTCTAGAAGGCTCGGGATGCTGCACGCTGTATAAATAGACCGTATCCCTAGTGGGAGGATCCACGCCGTGTCACAGGATGACATGGACGACTGTTTTTCTAAAGATGCTGCTGACTGTTTTTTTCTTTTGTTTTACTTTTGTTTTTTGGGAAAGCGCGGGATAACTAAGACGTATGAATGATGCTGAACAATATTGAAACGACGTAACACGTCGCCGAATCATATGCGTTACTCCAGAGTTGCATCGCGTAAAAGCTGCGAGGCGTCAGTCTCCATCCAGCATCATCCGCGCTTCGTGCCGCACCGGCAGGCATGCAGAGCGAGCCCAGATCCGCAGAGTCTGCCGCGCGCACATGGCATCAGAGAAATAACAAAGCACGCGCTTTTTCCGTTAAACGGGAGGAAACTCAATCGATCGTTACTCGATGTGCGCGTGAGCTTTGCAATATCACTTTAACGCACATGCTGCATGTTTATTTGGCATAATAATAGCAAAAGTGCCTTTTTTCTCTTTATTCAGCTCCCCTGTTGCTCAGTAAATGTTTCTGTAGTGGTGGGTTTTATAATCAAACTACTTGTTTGTTTTTATAAAAGAATATAAAAGTAGTTTTATAATCGTTACCATTACTTGTTCTTGGTTCACTGCAGGTGTTGAAGTTACAGTCGTGTTTTAGTGCCCTCATTGGAGAGCTTGCTAGATTAGGACAATACAGTTACAGTCTCACGTTGCTTGAATCATTAAATTACTCTCATACGTAACACGGATTCCTGTTAATTTAGGTCAGCTATGTGCGGTACAGCTCCGATGAAACTCTTGGGAAGTGAACAGGACAGTTCAGTCGATTGTTCGGTGATGGTTCAGAAACGAACAGAACGTGTCACTGGTGGCCACCGGATGGCGTAAATACTTCACGTAATACAAAGTATCCTAACCTTAGAGTTACCTCACAGCTCCAGCATCAGGTAGGCTACCCCTTCATGAACACCAACCAAAACTGTGTTCCTTGTAACTCATTTTAGATTTGATATCATGTCATAGGCTAGTAGCAGTCCGTTTGATACGGAATTAGTTTGTATGTAGGCTATGTAGATTTTGTGTGTGTGTGTGTATGTGTGTGAATTTTAATCTTTTTAGTTGTGTGTCATTTATTAGGCCCAGTTGTTATTTTTTTAAAGGTCTATATGTTTATTTATTTATTTTTTCAGTTTTAGACTTATTATTATTATATTTATAATAATAATAATAATAAGATTATTATAGACTTATTTTAGTTTAAGTTAAGAATGTGAGAAATAGTGCCTGGACAACTAGCTGAAACAAAATGTAAATATTTTATTTCAGTTTATATTTTTATGGTTTTAGCTTTAGTTAATTGTAATAACCCTGACACCTTCAGACTGAACATACTGATGTACTAAATATGATGGTGGAATCAAGGAATAACATCTTTCATTATGTCACTGCACATTACTTTACTGACTGTAATGAATTACTGTGCCATACTGTACATCAAAGAACCTTTTGCACATAAATGGGTAAATATTAATTAGCAAAGAGAAATTATGGCACAAAAATCACTAAAATAAATCAAGAGAGAATCATGAGTGCGTGAAAATGTTAGTACACCCGTGGGTCACTGATCTGAGATTCTGAACAAGTTCAACACAATACATCAGAGCTTTGTGTTGAATTTGGCACTGTAGATATTTTAACATGGTAGTTGTTGACCATAATTGGGCAGCTGTTACCTTAATTGGATGTTGATTTGCGGCATTGTGAATGATTGTGATTATTGTCTGGGGCTGTTGTGGCACTGCAGGGATCTGCCAGAATGATGGTGTATATGACTCACTGAACTCAAGGTTCATTTTGAGTATTGTGTTGCCCCAAGTGTAGTATGTAAATTTTACTCTATTTTTACTCTACATCCAAATGAATAAATTGTATGTCCTTTAAATTATTAGGCCTGTTCCCATAGCACATAGCTGAAAATGATCACCTAATGATTATTTTAGGTGATATTTATTATTTATATATTTATATATATTTATTTATATATTTATGATATATATATATATATATATATATATATATTTTAAGAAATTACATTTTCAAGGTGTGAGACATGTTGAAAATGCATAGGTATAGCCAACACATTATTAAAAATATATATGTTCTAATACATGTTGGTTGGCATGTATTATGACAGCCTTGTAACACAATGAGCGACATTTATTTGTACAAGCTAATTTAGCTGCAGTTTGATAGACGAAAGTCACAAAGAAATACTTTCTATCTCTATATTTGACAGACATGAAAAGTTAAACATGCAGTAAAGTATCTAGATCTTCATCCCTTCTGAATGATAAGTTAACACTTTGATGATTTCTTGCCTGGACGCACTGGCCCTTCTGCCCAGTCCGTGCGCGCGTGCCAGCACACAGTCCACATACCTCTCCCAAAACACCTGCGCCAGCTCCATGAACATGTCTTGATGTTTGGGTTGATTAGACCCGCTCAAGTATGTCATAAAGTCCCAGAGTCCAGCTACTGTTTCTGCAACGCGCAATTTACGCGCTTGTATTACTGCCAGAGAGGAAGCATCCCAGCATTCACGGTTTATCTCGCCCAGCTGACCGGGAGCCTTGCCGCCCCCTATGCCCTCGGTGTTGAGTATCTCGAGATTGGGTATAGTGTACGATGATGCGGAGGCGAGCATCAGCAGACACACTAACAGAAGGCGCCACCACTGGCCGTCAAACAGTTCCGTTAATCGTCCCATTGGAACCTTTGGAATCAACAGTGAAATATTTTATGACTTGAAAACTGTTGCATATTTAAAACAGAAAGTAAATAAACACAGTGTGTAAACTTAGGTAGCCTAATCCAGAGTGTCTTCAGCATTTACGTTTATATAGTTACTAACCATAAACAAAATGGCACGTAAAACAACAATAATCATTTGATAAAGCAACAAAAAGCCGTTTGTCTCCTACCAGAGCAAGTGAAATGATTACATGTAAAATAGTCTAGTTCACTTACAATGTTTAGTTCGGTCTTTTCTGTCCTGTAGATCCTTTTCTGTTCATACCTTTGAGGTGAATAATTAGCTTTGAGCGAGTGTTTTATGACTTACAGAGACTTTTAAAGCGCTGCGCGCCCACGTTTCAAGCGTCATGCTGTTGATTGTAGCCCATTCCACTTACACTAAAAACCACCTGACGTGAAGAACATAACTGAATTACAATCTGAGGAACACAAGTACTTAGAGCTCATGATTAACCTACTGTTAGCCTATTTATTTATTTATTATATTATTTTTTTGACAGTTAGGCTAGACAAAACCTAAATAATCTCACTCAAGAAATTAGTTATAGCCTAATAGGCTAAATGTAGGCCTATTTCATTATATTTTTAATGCAGATTTTTTTAGTTGCTAGAAATCTTTAAAAAAAATCGTGGCTAAAAATTTAACAAATAAATAACACAAATTAAAAATAGTAATAAAATAAGAAATACAAATAATTATACCTCATAACAAAAAGTTTTGTAATGTAATTTTTTTTTAAATTCAGTTACATTGATAATTCGCATTGCAGATCAGTCCTCTTTGTGTAAATTGTTTACAAAAATACAAATACTTTTTTTATTTATGACAAGGGATAGGCCTACTTAAAACCTGGCAGTAGAATTCATGTGCGCAGATAAATGTGAGCAAGCTCCCTCATGAAAATTACGACGTTCTTATGCTGACGGAGAGAGGCGGAAACACGTGTAATGGACAGGACTTTCAGCCAATCACAGCACACATTGGTATGTTTCCGGAAGAGCACACGTGTTTGGACATTCACTTCAACGATGCAGAGTCAGTAACGTTGTAACTAAAAAACAGACAAATTTAATATCACTTTATTTCAATCTCTGCCTTGGGGAGTTATTTCGGGATGGTCTGGACAAGCAGAGTTTGTTTCCGGAAGGTTGGTAACGTTGGCGAGTTTATCGAATGACATTAACTAGTTAGTAGTAGCCCAACCTTCACATGCTGTCGGTTTGTATGTGTCATTAACAGATCGTGTAGCAAATTACTGTGTAACTAATTACTGTTACAAACATGAAGCTGCACTCTAAACACCTTTATTACGTGTTAAGCATATTAGCTGATTAGTAGAAATCAAGCTGACATATGACAGTGCCAAATAATTAACTTTATCCATAATTCGGTTTTAATATTTCCAAAAATTAATGATAAATGCATTTTCCATAGGCTAATCTCACTGTAGGTCAGCAGTTGTAGGATGACGTGAATAAGTAGCCTAGGTAATGTTCCTGATGTGTTTCTGCTGTAATCTTGACGTTTGTTAACCCCAGAGGGCCCAGACAAACCATTAATGAAATTGAGTATGCTACAAAGTGCGTCATGTTGACGAGGGGGATTGGGAATTCTTCTTTTCTCTTTAATTTAATAATCCTTCAGTGGTGGTCTTTCCTTGCGTTTTAGCTCGTCAAATGGAATTTCCTGCTCGCTCAAGTGTCAGTTCAAACCGGGACATTATTTGTGCTGTTGGGGGTTCATTTAGGTTGGATTCGTTAAAACATTCTTAATAAAACCACTTGTGTGAAGTATGTGAAATTAATGGTTTGTCTACATCACAAACGAAAACGTGACTGGAAACTGTTTTTGAGCAGTGGATTTCAATCCTAGTCCTGAGGACCCACGGCACAAAATAAAAGTATCCTTGCTCATTCCTCACCTCTTTGAAGTGCATTTGAAGAATTTATATGCTTATTATTTTTATACTTATTAATACTTAGTAATTAGATAAAATTAAATCAATACAATTAGATTGCATTGTTTGCAGTGCTTCATGGGATGTCCAGTCTGTATGCACATATAGGGTAAGATCACGAACATAACGTTCTACTAACTTTATCTGTCTCTTTTATTTCAGTATGGCAACTTTGTGGATAATATACGACTTTATGTGAGGGGTGGGAGTGGAGGAATGGGTTTGCCCCGTTTAGGGGGACATGGAGGAAATGGTGGAGATGTTTTGGTGGTGGCCAAAAAAGGCATTACACTGAAGCAAATCAAGGACAAGCACCCTAACAAACGATTCACTGCAGGTGTCGGTTCAAACAGCAGGTGAGTCCTTTTTTTTTTTTTTAATAAAGAGAATAATGTGTGAGTGAAATGGCAGTTGTCAGTAATACCTCTGGAAGGCAATAATAGGAATTTCCTATATTATAAGCAAATAGCATTTTATTTTTTTCTTTTCAATGTATTATTGTCTGTTTTTAATCTATAAGATTATTAAAATTGATATTTATTTTTGATATTTGATATTAAATTTATAGTTTTATTTTGTATTTAGATGACTTTGAAACATGTCACAGGGGCCTATTGTATTTTTACAGTAACAGATTGTGTGATCTCTTCTATTGATTGTTTGTGTCAAAGTGAGAACTCTGAAACGTGTTATACATGTCATTCTTTTGTCTGGCGAATCTGATGTGAGGAGCTCCATATTGTTCTTATATTGTGAAAGCTTATTTGCTCCGTGCAGAGGGTATGATGCATTTCCAGATCTTTTAAATAGTTGCTATTAAATAGTCTTTCAATTTATCAAGAGATATTTAGCATCTCTAAGCTTCTTTTTTATATAATAAAACAGCACAGGTGACCCCAAATGTCAAGTTCCAGAATGTTGTCTATAAGACCCATTTACAGTATTTTCCAAGGTTTTAAGAGTATGTAATGTAAGACGTTATTCATTGAACATCTTGACTTCCACCTGTTCAAATTTTGACAAGCTGGAAGAATTACATTGTTTGCATGCTGCCAGAAGAAAAACTGTGCACAACGTCTTTGATTTGCATGTGTATCATGTCAGGTTTAAATGTGCAGAAGTGTGAATGATTTGAGAGAATGTGCACACGTCAGATGTGAGGAATTTTTAGTGAAATGCTTATTTTTGGACTACCAGAAAAGTGCATCAAAAAGTATACTTATTTTTAAAATGATGACCAATTCATTTTTGATGAACAAATATCACAAATAATTGCTTTGTTATTAGGGTTGCAAAAAGGTGGAAAATTTCCAGTAAATTTCGGAAACTTTCCAGAATTTTTTGGAAATCTGAATCTTCCAGGGATTTTTGGAAAGTTTCCAGAAATTTAACGGAAATTTCCCACCCCTTTGCAACCCTATTTGTTATACAACACAATGTAAAAATGTCAGTTATGTGACTTAGTAAGTGGTGAATGTGCTCTCCTGTCATCTCTTTTCTACTCACGTTTTTCTTAGGAAACACACATAATGTTTAATTGTTTTGAGGAATATTGAGTCTGGTTTGTTTTGTGTTGATTTTGTAGTGTAGAGACTGTAAGTAAAGCATTGTGTGATGTTTTTTTCAGTATTCATGCTCTGAGAGGGGCTAAAGGAGAGGACGCCCAGGTCTTTGCACCTGTTGGGATCAGTGTTACAACGGACGATGGGAGAATCTTAGGTAATTTCATTTACACACCTCTACGACATCTAGATCATCTAGGTGTTCCTGTCATGTCTCTCACATCACTTTGATGCCTTTATTTGACATGTTATTCTACACACATTCTCTCAACTTTCCACTTATATAACAAATGCCATCTTTTTCTTTTTCATATTGTACTCCGTATGTCTTACCTAATGGTCATTTTATTTTTTATTTTCTCTTTAGGTGAGTTGAACTGTGAAGAAGACAGACTTTTGGTGGCTAAAGGGGGTCATGGTGGCACTCTTCACTCTGGGTTCTTACCCAGTAAAGGTCAAACCAGACAGATACGGCTGGACCTAAAACTTATCGCAGATCTTGGACTTGTAGGGTGAGTGTCGACACAGAATATGGACTGGGAATGTATTGCTCTCAAAAAAAGGGCATAAAATTACAAAGTAAAGCACATGAGCTAAAATGATGTTGGAACAATGCACAAAATAATGGATAAACAAAATAAAAATACATAATGCATAAACTATATTTGGGATGTAAAAATAATTTTTTATTATTATTGTGATGTTTTTCAGAAGTAAAGTGTCATAATTGTGACCTTTCTCATTTCATTGTTTTCTCTCTCCAGTAAAGTGTATTTTGCACATATCAAATATTTTAATTAATTATGGCTTGTATTTTTTTTGACAGGTTTCCCAATGCAGGAAAATCCTCATTGCTGACTGCCTTATCTCACGCTAAACCAAGGATTGCCAACTTCCCCTGTGAGAACTGATAATCAGTTACAAATGAGTTAAGCCAACGTAGTGAAACAAGTTGATGAACAAGTTGAAGTTTCTATATATATATATATAGAGAGAGAGAGAGAGAGAGAGAGAGAGTTTATTTGCAAAAACACATAACTCTGTATTTTAAATTTTATTATATATATACCTTATAAATATATATATATATATATATATATATATATATATATATATATATATATATATATAAGGGATGTAACGATATTATCAATATTGCGATAGCAAAATAAGGCTTGTTTGAGATGCTCCTCGCCTCGCCTGAAATGTAGGCGAGAGTAGGTGGCTGCAGTGAGGGGAGGAGTGAAATAAGACGGACAGTTCTGAGCTCTAGAAGTGTAACAGATACTACGAGATCAAAGTAGGTTATCGTGTTATTCACACTCATGCTCTGTGTTGATGATAAACATGATATAATTTCCGTTCTGTTGCTTTAGGCTATATGAAAGTAAATATGATGAAGACACTCAAAGTGCTTGCTATTTAATTCCATAAGAAAGGCGTATTTATCATCCATTTTTACTTTAACACAAACATGTATTTTAGATTTTTATAGAAATATGACAACAGTCACATATCTCACACAGATCGCACACATGAAATCAGATTTAAAAAAAAAAAAAAAAAAAATTTAGAGGAGAACGCAACATCACGGTTGTCTGAACCAATGAGCATTAAGCTGTGTTGTCAGCCAGTCGAGCTTTTGATCAGCACAGTCGGTGGAGACAAAGCCACTAGAATATAATATAATATTTAATTTTCATTCATTTTACAGTGCAATTGTTTTACAACATATGGCTACTACTGTCATTGTTGTTGTTATTGTTATATTCTAATTTGTTTGGCTTCCTAAAACACCAGTGTGAATGTAATTTAGACTGAGACAGTATATCACAACTAAAAAGAGGGCTGAGTCACCTTTAAAATTCAGGCACAAGTCAATTCACTGACTTTTTTCTGATTTAAGTTTTCTTAGTTAAGAAACATGGTTTGGAGCTCTTAATTTTGAACTCTTAAAGTGCACTAGATAGAATAATTTAACTTTAAAATGTACAACATTTTCATTTTTTTTACCAATTTTTCATTTGTCTTTTTTAAATATTGCAATAAATATTGTATCGTGGACTTCATATCGCAATAATATCGTATCGTGAGATTTTGATATTGTTACATCGCTACAGTGCTGTGCAAAAGTAATAGGCCACTAGTATTTTCACCAGCTAAAAAATGTCAGTTATTTCTGTCTTTTGCTGTAGTGTGTCAGTAGGAAATATCAGTTTACATTTCACAACTTTCATTTTGCCATTAATTGTAATTATCCAGTGAGATTTTTATTTGCACAACAGCCTGTGCTCCACAGAGATCTGATCTCATCATCATCCAGTCTGTCTGGAATGACATGAAGAAACAGAACAAACAGAGACAGACTAAGCATAAACAGACTGTGCTTCAAGAGACCCACATTCAAAGCAACAGTAACGTTAAACGTTTTAGGCACTTGTGTAAAAATGCTGTAAAATGAGGATGTGGAAATGAGGATAAATAATTAGATTTTATTTATCAATTAACTTCTATTAACTAAATTAAATCAACATTTGGTGTGACCATCCTTTGCGTTTAAAGCAGCTTTTGTCCTAGGTGCACTTGCACATAGTTTTTCAGGTAGCTTTGCAGGTAGGTTTTTTGAAGCATCTTGGAGACATCGCCACAGTTCTTCTGGATTTAGTCTGTCTCGGGTTGTTCTGTTTCTTCATGTCATTCCAGACAGACTGGATGAAGATCAGATCAGATCTCTGTGTGGAGCACTGGCTGTTGTCAGACAAAAATCTCACTGGATAATTACAGTTAATGGCAAAATGAATGTTTGGAAATGTAAACCGATATTTCCTACTGACACACTACAGAAAAAGATAGAAATAACTGACTTTAAACCATTTTTTAGCTGGTGAAAATACTAGAAGCCTGATACATTTGCACAGTACTGTATATGTATATACAATTGCCACTTTTACAATTATCCGTTATTTTCCTTTATTTTCCCTCTGCAGTTACAACCTTAAGACCAGAAATTGGAAAGGTTATGTATGATGATCACAAGCAGGTAGGATGACAGAATCTTCAAATTGTGATTAAATAAAAGCACTTAGCACTTAACAAGCTTGGTTTTGACCTTCTCCCACAAAATAGTCTGAGAATTAAGCCAAAACTTACAATATACAGTTATATACAATATACAATACGTAAATACAACATACATTTTTGATGAACTGACCTTCAGCAAATATGATTTTATATTATATGGTGTGTCATCATAATAGACACTTCTTCAGACTGATGCCAGAGTGAGTTACAGAAGTTTGTTTTTCTCTGGAGGTTTCAGTAGCAGACTTACCAGGACTCATTGAAGGTGCTCACGTGAATAAAGGCATGGGACACAAGTTTCTCAAGCATGTGGAGAGAACCAAGCAGCTCATGTTTGTGGTACTGCGTTTTGTCTGTTATGTGAACTTGAATATTAGTGACTGAGAGTTGAATAGTAATCTCATGTTCTGATGTTTCAGGTCGACATCTGTGGGTTTCAGCTGGCTAGTAACACTCCATTTAGGTCTGCATTTGAAACCGTGCTTCTTTTAACCAAGGTAATAATAATATACTCTACTGTTTAAAAGTTTGAGATTAGCAAGAACTCAGTTGATTCTGCAAGAATGCATTAAATTGGCCGAAAGTGACAGTAAAGACATTTATAATATTACAAAATATTTCAAATAAATGCTGTTCTTTTAAAATTTCTATTCATCAAATAATCCTGGAAAAAATGTGTCACAGTTCTAACAAAAAATATTAAGCAACTGTTTTTAACATTGAAAATAGTAAGAAATGTTTCTTGAGCACCAAATCAGCATATTAGAATGATTTCTGAAGAATTGTATTTTCTGAAGCATCATGTGACAATAAAGACGGGAGTAATGGCTGCTAAAATTTCAGCTTTACCATCACAGGAAAAAATGACATTTTACATATATTAAAATAGAAAACAGTTATTATTAATTGTAGTAATATTTTACCATATTTGTTTTTGCTGTATTTTTTGATCAAATAAATGAAGCGTTAGTGAGCATACAAGAGTTTTCTTTCAAAAACATAAAACATTTTCTGACCTCAAACTTTTTAACAGTAATGTTCATATGAACACACACACGTGCACATATACCATATGTACACGTGAGCTCTATGTAAAAACAAAAAAAACCCCACTACTGCTTTTCTGGATGAAATGCTTCACAAATACGATTGTGATGCATAAAATGCTCTTGATTTTCTCTGTTAATCAGGAACTGGATTTATATAAGGATGAACTGTTAGGCAAGCCAGCGATCCTGGTCATAAATAAGATGGACCTCCCCGGGGCTCAGGCTCATCTCCGAGAACTGGAAGCTCACTTGGAGAGCCAGAAAGGTAGGTTTTATCAGAAGCGAACGGGCAATTTAGGGGCTATTTATTATATAGGCATTTAAGCATATTAGTCACAAATTGCCTTTAGACTTTGTTTTGTGTTATTTTAGGTATATAGTGTGTGCGTTAGAGAAAATTCATTTCATGACAGTAGATGCTATTATCAGTCGAGTGGTTGTGTTATTGTTGTGTTACAATTCGTGGTTCCGTATTCTGTAAAACGGGTCGCGTTGCTTCCAGGTCAGGTCTTTTGTATGTACTTTGTTAATTATGGAGATGTCTTACTCAAGATGACTTCAAAGGAGATACCATAGATGGTCTTAACTGATATCCATCACATATGCAGAATGATAGCAGTTCAACATATTTCAACATACCCATTGTATTTAAAAAGCAGTCTGGGAGCAGTTTATTACATCTGTTAAAAGGGCCATGTTTTAAACAAATATGTGTACTGTAATTTTCCCCAAGGGGAAGGTCAGTGATTTCTACTCTTATCGACTATTATGGCAGGCTCGAGTTTCTGCCACAAGTAAATTTTGCTGAAGTGCAGGCCTAATGTGATTTTCATTCAGTTTTTTCATTGCATTGAGCTTGATGGCTGTGTATGTGCAGTTTTCCTCGGTTGATAAGTCTTTCAAGTGATGCTGTGCTTTCCTAGAATCAAGCCACCTCTCTCCTGAGGATGTCATCCCTAAAAGCCTAATGCATTTCACGCACATCGTCCCAGTCTCTGCCATAACTGGCCTTGGTCTGCCCTTGCTCAAGTCCCTCATCCGCCAATCACTTGAGGAGCAGGACATCATAGAAACTGAGGGTCAGCGCAGTGAGAGGCTACTCAAGTTGAGAAGGGAGATTCCCACTTCATCTGTACACAGCTGGGGGTTTCCTCAACTGACCTGAGATCCCACATACAGGTTTCGGTATGGCAGCCTATAAATGATCCTCAGGGATACTGTTGAACATTTGCAAATATGTGAACTATGTGCGGTTAAAGCGCATTCAGTGGAACACAAACAGCACATTTCACTTGTGCCTGATATGTGTTTAAATGTTGCATTCTGACATCAAAATGCTGACCTTTTTTGTCTGGGTAAGCTTTCATGCAATGCATTGCTTGAAGTTGGTTTTAGCTGCTCTCCCAGTCTAATCAGGCTGGTCTGGACTGCTGGAAGGTGTTTTGGGAACTTGTCAACTGGTCCACCAGCTATACCATTTGAACAGGCTGGGAGACCAGATTAAAAGCTGGTCATTACAAAAAAAACAAACAAACAAACAAAAAAACAACAAACAAAAACATTTCCGAACAAGGTAAGATGCCTAAAAATGCTCTGTATGAAAATTATTTTATATACTTTATTCTATAAAAAGTGACCACCTGGAGTTTTAGCCATTAATTAGTTCTTATTCCATTAGCCTCCCTGTTTTTCAAGCTCCATGCATTTTGTGGAGAAGTTTGTAACAGAATCAGAGCTCTACTGCCATCTGCTGATTTTTCATGCTGCCGTTTGTGATTTACTGTAGGTGTTTTATACCTTCATTGATTGTTTAATGCTAGATTATTCTGTGCCGGAGTAAAACCCAAAGTAAGTCACTTGCAATAAAATTAGGAATTATCAGTTCAAAACTGATTTTTTTTTTTGTCTATCATAAAGGTTTATGTCCTTTTGTTCACCTGCACACAAGGGACAGCTCTACCATATGCCACTAAAATCTTGCAGGTGGTTTGCAGGCCAAACCAGGGCATGTAGACTCCTTTTCATAATAAACTCAGACAGTGAGCTGTTTCAAAGGTTGCAGATGATTTGATCTTTGTAAAATTTGCATGCATTGTTAGATCCTTTCAACACTTAGGAAAGCCAAGCATGTGGATCCAGTCTTTTTTATCAGAATTTGTCAGAAGACATGTTTTGTTTGATATCCAAAACCAGTTAAATCCCCAAACCAGTTAGAGTTGCATTTTATCCAATAATTAATTAATTAATTAATTAATTAATTGATTATTATTCGTTGACTTGTATCAGCCAAGAGGTTGGCAGAAGAAGCAGTGAGAGAAAGCAGGAGATAAAGTGATCTGAATGAGCAGGTTTTATTGAATAATCTTAGTCTGTTTCAGTGCTCAGCTGGACTTCATCTGACCACCACAATTTCAACAAATGCTGCATTAATGCAATGGAAAATTACTGCTTCACAGCATCGTCAGGTAATTTTAAAAACCTTGAAATGGAGACTTTTACTCATCTCTCACAAAGACAAATATCCCTTAAAACCACAATCATAACATCATAAGATTAATCTACAATAGCAAACACTACAAGAGCACAGAAAATCAAAAATCACATTAAGTTTTGCAAAACTGGTTTGTGGTTCATTCAAGACATTCACATAGTTCTTGTGGGTGTATAGACATTTCAAATTTTGTATAGTAATTTACAACCAATAATGTTTATGCAGTGATTTCAAATATTTAACCTATTAAGAAAATGTGTGAACCATATTCAACAACAATATTCCCATGTATCATGGGAATCAATAGGCTAAAATTAACAGGTTGATTGTTTCATTACAGATAATTATAGATGTTTTCTGTGTAAGGATCCCATTAAAGGCACAATATGTAAGTTTTCGCCGCTAGAGGTCGCATGTTCAAAACAATAACAAAGGCGAAGCTTGATGACTGTGAAGACGGACTATAGGAGACGTCGTTTTCACTATGGAATTGAGGAATCATGTTCACGGATGAGGTAATGAATTACCTGTACCTTCCACAGTTATTCAAACAGCGAGTAAATTATACAGAGAAAGCGAGCAAAGAACATTTACATTGTCAAAAAACATGACTGATTTGAGTCTAGTGCAGGGGTGCCGGAGCCCTGCAGAGTTTAGATGCAACCCTAATTAAACACACCTGATCCAGCTAATCAAGTCATTTAGGCTTATTTGAAAACTGCATGGCTTGTGTGTTGGAACTAAACTCTGCAGGGCTGCGGCCCCTCCAGGAACTGAGTTTGACACCCTTGGTCTACTGCAAGATTAAAGGGCAACTAAACCCCTGGTGGTCAGAGCCTAACTCCACCCACTGGCAATATTTGAAAAATGCTGGAAAAGTGGGCAGAGCCCAGCGGAGACAGAGGGGACGAACCAAGATGTTTTTATACCAGGGGCTGAGCCTGTGCCAAGGGCGTGGTGAGTAAATGCCATCCAGAGCTGGGTAGTAACTGATTACATGTAATCTGGATTACGTAATCAGATTCCAAAAATTAAGTACTTGTAATCAGAGTAAGTTACATTTTAAAATACTCGTAATCAGACTACAGTTACTTTTTTATGGATTACATGATTACATATTATTCACACAATAGCAATAAATTATTCATAAATCATTGATTCTCCCTAATTTCTCTTTTTCATCTTTTAAATTTTCCTTTCTAAAATAACCTACCGATTATATACATATTATATTTGTGTATATATAGTCCAATTTTGTGGACATTCACACAGAGATCAGTCATTAGTCAGGTGGAGACAGCATTTGACAACTGGATTTACAAAAATTTTTACAAAAATTGATTTCAGGTTTAAGAAGGGTTTCAACATTGCATCAGCTACTGATGAACGCATTCATTTTTATTTGAATTATTACTCTGTAGGTTTTTTAACCATGTATTATTAATTATAACTTATTAAAATGCACATATTCATGTGATTTCTTAGTTACATGTGATGCAGACATTCCAAAACTTTTTGTCATCTAAACCTTATTCACCAAATATATTTGCTTTAAGTACCCCTTAGATTTTAAAATAAATATTTCAATAATTAAGTGACACATTTGCATGCACACAGTTTCTTTGATGTTGATTAATGATCACATTGCATGCTGGTAAATAAAAATATTTCACCTTTTTTTAGTAAGTGTTTTATTTAAAACAAAGACTATAGAAATGCAAAGACGGTTCTCTCCTATACTTATGAATGGGAGAAACCGTAATGCGCAATATGGAGGAATAGTCCCACCCTCTAAATGAAAGAGCCAAATTTCCCATAGAAACCTGACTAGACCAGCCAATTCACATGCGCAGTCTTAAGCACATTATGACTCCGCATGCGCATTGGCTGGTCTAGCCTGAAAAAGAAGCTTTTTAAACACTATTTGAGCATAAGAAACAACATTCATGGGGCAATTCATTTCAGATTTTTGTTGCTGATTTGACATATGTAATTTAATTGTGAGTTCAGCGAGCAGTTTTTTAGATTTCAGGATTCCCCCATTCATTAAGATAGGTCTTGTACGAGCTGCCCGGAGGCGTTGCAAATATGGCTGCCAAGTGAAGAGACTTTCCTCGAAAGGGAGTTCAAATAGAAATAAAAAAAAAAAAAAATTAAAAAGAAAAAAAAATAAAGAAAAAGAAAAGGAATTTGTTTTAAAATGATTTATTTTCATTTAAATTTTTTATGATTTAATTAATTGTCAGCTTTTGATTAAACTCACAACCCCCCTGCAGTTCCTTTACGAACCCTAGTTTGGGAAACCTTGATGTAATATAATGTTTAATGCACTTCATGTTGTAAATTACAATGAATGGAACAAGTTTTCTTACTCTTTGCATTTTTTACATCATTATGGTACAGGATAATGCTATTTAAATCAATGTGATAAATGAGTTAAATCAAAAGTAACCTAAAAGTAATCTAAAAGTAATCTGATTATATTACCTAAAATGTGTAATGTAACAGATTACGTTACTGACTACAATTTTTGTCATGTAATCTGGAATCAGTAACGGATTACAATTCGTAAGTAATCTACCCAGCTCTGGTGCCATCATACGTCACAGGGGTATGCAACGTCCAATAGAAAAATTCAACTGCAGTAGCCACCGTTCAACCTGAAGAGGGCAGCACTCGTTTTTACACCATATATTGTAGAATTAAAACACTTTATAACCAAGGGCCTGTTTACACCTGGTCACTGCATGCGTTTTCTCTGATCGGATATCTATCTGATTTGTTAAAACGTTTCCATTTACACTTGGCCACATAAATGTGTCTTCGTGAAACGGATATAAATCCGTTCTTCAATTCCCGCGCTATATGCAAATTTAACGGAGTTCACGTCAATGAAAGCAATACATAGGCGCTGCATTTTATTAATTATCAGCTAATTTCAATATCAGAGACCGCAACAGGAGAGAGCGCGACATCAGCACTGGAAAGATAGGTTAGTCTCACTACTTTTAATGAAGATGATTGTGTGTTGAGCGTCTGCGACTTACTTTCAGTTTCATTCGCGGCAGTTTGCGTGTCGGCTTGCTGAAGAGATACTCAGCTACTCATCCGCGGTGATGCTTGTTGCATTAGCGCTGTCATATCTGACTATAACATGCCATATAGCCTATAAAACGCTCTCACACGTTTATTATTTTAATATTTTGGGAGGAGTAAAATTAGCATATGTGGTTTCAACAACCAGATGCATTTACACTTGTCCAATTTCGTCTGGAATGCGGCCCAGACCACCTCCTTAAGTGGTTTGAGCGATCGGATTTATATCCGTTTCGAATGCGTTTCGGAGGGCATTTACACCTGGTCTTTTCACGATCGGATAGCTATCCGATCAGAAAAAACGCATGAAGTGACCAGGTGTAAACAGCCCCCAAATGTCAAAACATTTACTCGAATCAATGCACAGCACTAATAAAGACACAGTCTTACAGATCATTAACTCAAAAAAGTTGTTTTAAGGTTTAGTTACCCTTTAAGCACTTAAAAAAACCCCTCACCTTATAATCAGTAACGCTGTCTATACACCGATGGATGAATCGCTTTCTTACATCATACATACATCTGCCCTTGTTTATGATGAGAGAATTCGCGAGCTGAGTTAGTTCAGTCAGGCTGTCAGCGGCAGCGCGCGCACACACTCAACAACGAAACTCCAGTGTTTCAGCGATGACTCATCTGAACGCCTCTGATTGGCCATTGCATTCATAAGCTCAACAGACTCGTGTGTGATTGGTTATAATGCGGAACACTGTAAGAGTCATGATGCGACTTTGAGCAGATATAAATTTAATGCTGCAGTCAACACTTTTCATTTGTAGCCGTAATAGATTTACTTTAACTGTGCAGCGGCATTTTTGTCCATACTTGTAGTTTCTACAAGCGAAAACTGAGGATAGCGCGGATATTACGTCAAAGATAGGCGCCCTACCATGGAGGAACAGGGACGAGCCAATTTTTAAAACTGGAATTTCTCTGGATTTACAAATCCTTGGGAATTTTTGGAATAACGCAAGTACACAACTGCATGAAATGTATAACACTGTGCAAGTGGTTTTTGGGTATTTTATTACAAAAATATTACATATTGTGCCTTAAAATTAAAATGCAAGTTTAAGAGTAGCCTATCATAAACCAGAAGGCTAAAGATAGATGCAGTTGCTTTTATATTGAATTCATGTAGTCAGACAGCTGGGAAAATCTCAGGATTAATTTACCAGCAAACGGAAGCAAACCACCAATAGGATCAGAGAGGAAATAGGCCTACTGGAAGTGCAAAATATGCCCTTACAATCACTAAAGGAAGAGAAATAGGCATATAAATATTAATACTGTCTGTTGAACTAGAAAATATTAATTTCATCTCATTAATTTCATATATTTTGATACTGTATGGTTCGGAATGTGAAATGCTATTGTATCATTATAAAACAGCTAGTTGTGGCCCTGGCTTCTGATTAGTCAGTGCCCATAGCTAATCATTATTTTTGCTGCATAGCAACCTTTTGTAATGGTATAGAGATATCTTCTAGCAGAAGGATGCCAGTTGTTGAAACTGCCTAATATGATAACATTTCAAGTAATCTTTTAATGACATATTTGTTTGCATTTTGTTTAAATTCACTTGAATCAATAGGTAACTTCGGCCTGAGAAGCTGGGGCTCCAGAATCCCTGGGATAGTAAGAATGTAGGCCTATAAAAATGGCATTACACTGCTTAATAAAATAAAATATTTTAGTATGCAGCAACAGTATATATTTTATATATATATATATATAACAAACAACTTTAAAAGTGAATTTTGCATCCGATGACCCCTTTAGAGTTCAGGTACAATTCAATTCACTGCCTTTTTTCTGACTTAAGTTTTCTTAGTTAAGAACATGGGTTGGAGCTCTTAATTTTGAACTCTCAAAGTGCATTAAATGGAACAATTTACTTTAAATTTGAACAAATTTATGTTTTTGTCCTGAAGTCTTCATTTGTCTTTTTTTTTTTTTAAATATCACAATAAATATCGTACCGTGGACTTCATATCGAGGTATTATCATACCATGAGATTTTGATATTGTTACATCCCTAGTCTGTATTGTAGTATTTGTGCCTTATGTGTTATGCTGACCTTTGCGTCTTAGTATATTTAATGCAATGCAATGCTTGAATAGCTGCTCTCCAGTGTGATCAGGCAGGTGTTTTGCTGTGTTTAAAGGAGTTTTGGAAAATTGTCAGCTGGTCTACCAGCTATTCTATCTGAACAGACTGGGAGACCAGTTTAAAAACTGGCAAGTAAGTATAAATAAGTAAAATAAGATTGGATGGCTAAAAAGACTCTATATGAAAGTTATTTTCTATTCTATAAAGAGTGACCACCTGGAGTTTTATCCATTACTTGTTCTTATTCAGTTAGCCTCCCTGTTTTTCAAGCTCTTCATGCATTTTGTGGAGAAGTTTGTAACAGAATCAGAGCTCAAGTGACAAACGACGAGTGAAAGAATTAGTTAAACTTAACTTTTTTTTTTTTTTTTTTTTTTTTTTTTTGAAAAAGAGTAAAACACTTGCAATAAAGTAAGGAATTTTAAGTTCAAAGCTATTTTATAAAGTTCAAAGCTATTTTTACATAAATGTTTATGGCTTTTTGTTCACCTGCAAACAAGTAACAGCGGCACCATCTGCCACTAAATGTCACTAAAATATTGCAGGTGATTTGCAGGCCAAACGTCATGATAAACTCAGACAGTGGGCTGTTTCAAAGGTGGCAGATGCTTTGATCTTTTTAAAATTTGCATGCATTGTTAGATCCTTTCAACACTTAGAAAAGCCAAGAATGTGGATCCTGTATCTTTTTTGACCAGATTTTGTCAGAAGACATCTGTTTTGTTTGATATCCAAAACCAGATAACGCCTCAAACCAGTTAGAACTGCATTTTATCCAATTAATAATAAGTTAATGAATTATTATTTGTTGTCTTGTATCAGCCAAGAGGTTGACAGAGGAATCAGTGAGAGAAAGCAAGAGATGAAGTGATGCTATGAATGAGCAGGTTTTTATTGAATAATCTTAGTTTCGTCTGTTTCAGTGCTCAGCTGGACTTCACCTGACCACCACAAATTCAACAAGTGTTGAATTAACGCAGTGGAGTATTACAGCTTCACAGCATCACCATGTGACATTCAAAACCTTGAAATGGAGACTTTACCTTATCTCTCACAAAGACAAATATCCCTTAAAACCACAATCATAACATAAGATTATAAGATAACCACAAAATCGATTAATCTACAATAGCAAGCATTACAAGAGCACAGGAAATCAAAATAAAAATCAACAAATGGTTAAATGACAATGGATAAATGATAATAAATGAATAACAAAAACATAAAAAATAAAACAAATATATGGTTGCTCTCATTAGGCTACACACAGCTTGTTGCAGTTTCAATGCTTAGTTTAAATGTGTGAATGTGGAGAAAATGCTGAAAGATCTTTTAACATTTTAATCATATTATTAAGTCACATTAAGTTGTTATTTGAAAAATTGGTTTGTGAGTCATACAAAACATTCACATATAGTGCTTGTGGGTGCATAGTCACATTTAAAATTTTGTATGGAAATTTACAACCAGTAATGTTTATGCAGTGATTGAATATTTCAAATATTTAACTTAACCTATTCAAAAGATGTGTGAACCATATGTAACAATAGAGTTTATCATGAAAAAAGTAGGCTACATTTAACATGTTGATTGCTTCATTACAGATAACTATAAATGTATTCTATGTAAGCGTCTCATTAAACAAAAATACAATTTTAACAGTATCATATAGCGGAAGACTGAAGATATGATTTTATATTGAATTCATGATGTCAGACATAGAGTTGGGAAAATCTCAGGATTAATATACCAGCAAATGGAAGCAAACCACCAATAGGATCAGAAAGGAAGTACTGGAAGTGCAAAATATGCCCAGACAATCACTAAAAAAAGAGAAATATACATATATTAATATACTGTCAGCTGCACTAGAAAATATTAATTTCATCTCGTATATTTTGATACCGTACGATTCGGAATGTTGAAATGCTATTGTAGTTATTGAAATTTCCTGAACCCTGTGTTCGCCTATCCTGTTATTTACACTACATGCACAAATTGGTGGGCGGGGCTAAACAGGAAGTGATGTAGAAGCAGGCATTGATCATCTTCTGTGGAGGTGGTGTTTAGCCACACTATTACATCATAAACATTCCACAACCTTGTTTTAGACTAACAAGAAAGTTTGTAGTTCCGAAACTTAAGCTGATGATACATGGGACAACTTTTTTTGAGCAATGTTGCTTGGGCACTTTCCCATTGAGAATGAGTAGCAAATTTCTACCTAAATACTTTAGATCGGTCGTGGGCCTTCTGAATTTTGATTTCTCAGTTCATGACCCCTTTAATAAAATAGTGTTTTAATAAAAATGTCCTTCCTAAATATTTTAGTAACCGCATATTATAATGTCTATTATAATATATACACTTAATATAATAAGTGTATATATTACACACTTAATGGATTCTCTTTGATTTTTTTCTTCACTCAATTTTCTTCTTCGCTCAAGGTGGAGCACTCTTCTGAAGCAGCCCTGAGATATTTATGACAAAATATTCTGTATTTGTAAACAACAGTTCCCTAAATGTTCTCAGAAAGTCGCAAGTCACAAATTTAATTATTTATCATTATTCTAATTCTGCCCAATTTGAGCTTAACCTCAATGAGTCTATCATCTCCATTCTAACTTTCAGTCTGAGACTGCTGTCACATGTTGCAGCTGGATACTATTGTCCAGTGTAGACGGTGTAACAGTAGTTAAGAGAATATTCACCTTGTAGCACATGGTCCCTGCTTGACAACTGCATCAAATGAAATGTTGAAGTTCTTCACTGTCACTTTAGGGCAGGGTAGAGAGTTCTTCTGAAGTAGCCCTGAGATATCTACGACAAAGTTTTCTGGATTTGTAAGCAACAGTTCTCTAAAAGTTGCAAGTCTCAAATTTGAATACTTATCATTCTCATTCTGCCCAATTTACTCCTAATACAGTCTTTTATTTAAGATAAAATTGCTTTCTGAAGGTACTTCACAAAACCTACCTTGCAGGGTGAAGAGAAATATGATGTCACCACCCTTGATAAACTCTCTTCTAGTGAGATCCTCTTTCATTATGGCATATTTATAGCCCACAAAATGACCCAAAGATACGGTCTCATTGCCAATGACGGCTCGAGTTCCAGTTTTTCGAAGATTGTCCCAAACACTGACATCTGTTACAACAAAATATGGCTTTTAGGCCCTTCAAAGCTACATTTCATAATGACCTTGATCTTGAGTTAACAAAAATGCTGCTTGTAAACATGGTATGAGAGAAAAATAATCAGATTCTCACTGGAATAAATCAAAGAAGGGTCAGTTGTGAAGCTTTTCTCAGAGGACATGCGCTTCTGTATGTGTGGATTCTGGTCAAGCATCTGGAAGGTTATTTGTCTCCATGGGCAAGGCCACTGCAGCTGGTCATCATATACACCAGATATCAGACGAACATATATTGAAAGGTAATTCTGATACAATATTAAGACAGCCTGAAAGCGATAACCATCACTGGAGTAAAACAATGGACTGAACATCAAAGTGCCACTGTTGTTCAAAATCTTCCCAAAGTCTCTGATCTGCCACGTGTGGGGACATTCAGTCTCAGAAATATTGATATCATCTAGTGAAAATCCTCCACTGGAGTTTCCAGCTCCTTTACGGGCTTCAAATACAACTTGGAAGGTTTTATTTGCATTTAGTGGCACATGATGCAGCTTCCAGTAATTGCCAGGGGGTTCTGAGAGAAATCAAACTGTCAGTAACATTAAATACTTAAAGGAGCATCTTGAAATACATGATCCTTTATATATATGTTTTGTAATATGTAAAGGACAGACCTGTGATCTGATCCATAAGTCTGAGAGTTCCTCTGCTGTCTGCTTCATTCTTCATTCTTCATTCAGGCATCCAGATGTTGAGCTGGTCAGACTCATGACCACTGTGATAGTAGTAGAACTGCAGGCACTGGACTTTGCAGTCTCTTTTAGGGGTCATTTTCTTACTTTCCATTCTAGCTGCATCCTCCTTGTTTCTTGCCTTAGTGCTGAAGTGCATGAAGAAAGATGTCCCTGCAGGTATGAAAACAGGTATACAGAAGTTGTGCAGAACTGGATGGTACAGCGACTGCAACTGTGGTTGGAAGTGAGGCATTACTTTTTGAGCAATAAAAATATAGTTTATCTTACATCCTAAAGTCTCTTTATGTGAAAAAAGCACACTGTTTTTACACTGTGAAAAAAGAAACTTCACATTCACAGACTGACTGTAACAGATCTCACCATTTTGTTCTTTGCCCAAGTATGTGTGGTCAGTCACATTGATGCCACTCACTGACTTCTCTCTCTGCCAGCCATAACAGACGCTCATCTGACACAGAGATTCATCATCAAAACTACAGTGATCAAGGAAAGAGATGGACGAATCTATAATGCAAACAAACAAACAAATATGTCAGGCAAAAAAAAAAAAAAGTCTTTGTGCACAATATAATTCTGCCTTTTTGATACTACATGTAAGCGATAATGTAATGTCACTATCGAGTCATTATTGCAAAATTAACACGATAGGTGATAACACTCCAACATTAAAAAAAATACATAGTTTTACATGGCAGTTCATTACAGTCACCATTCATCGGTCTCTCTTACAACAGACATAAGTCCTGAGATATATAACAACCACAAGCTCAAAGTAATGCTGCACAGAATACTCATTCAAAGTAAAAAAAAAAAAAAAAAAAAGAACAATGTGGGAAATACTCACTGCATTTATAGAGTTTGTTGAGTTTAATCACATCATATTCACTCATGCCCAGGAGTTGACCAATCACATCTTGAAACTCAGAACGCTTGGTAATGATTGTGGGTCCATTACCGTTGCTGAGGGCATTTTTATCATAATGCATCACAGAGTAGTAGTCATATGGGGTGTCTTCGGTGGTGGTCTGGTTCTCACTGTATTTATTGAAATTGCTCTCATACCCTAATGTTCATAACGAATTGGTTATTTACTGAAAGTGCTTATTAGTTGAATAGACATTTCAGTGTCAGGGCTAGTAAAGCAAATTCCTAAAAAGAATATTTAAAATAAAGAAAAAAAATGACAGAGCAACCTGTAATGATGTTTTTAAAGTTGATGGTCACATAATCATCTCTGTCATATCTTGTGTGCTCATGCAAAAATCCCAGTGCATGGAGAAACAAATGCTCAATAAAGGCTTTTATACCACAGCCATCTCCAATGGAAAGAACCTGAGCTCCAGCAAATGCACGACCGATATATGACCAACACCTGAAAAATATGTGAGAGAGCACATTCACATAACATATACAGGTAGATGAATAAAGGTAATGTCACCGTGAAATAACACACACACAAATATATTGTTTATATTTGGCAATCAGAAAAATATATCAGTCCATCTTTGGATTACCAACTGAAACCATACTGTACCCGTCACGACTCTCCACAGAGATGTAAGAAAGGTTTTCTGCTGCTCTGGGCTTAAAGTCAATACATGATTTCAGTCTGAACTGCTCAAATGTTCTCAAAATGACTCCTTTATAGTTCAGACCTATAACCATGGAAAACATTTAAAAGTTCATTTAAATACTAATTTAAAAGTTGACAGAACTGTAAGTGAGAAATCCATGTTTTCTTACTGAGATTCACACTCAGCTCATAGGGGATGGAAATATTCCACCGGTACTGATTCCCAAGAATGGCGTTCCTTCGGTTAGGCTTTAAAGCAGATTGTTTTAAGTATCCTGGGAGGACTATAAATGCTGATATCTGAATTATCCAATATTGTAATTATAGAATATCTTGGAACAGAACTCACCACCACGATGTCTCCTTCACTGAGATTTAAACCTAATACCACAAGATAGTTCAGTTCCCAGTACATATGCTTAAAACAGGAGTAAAAATAATGAATTATAAACAAAAATAGATATTAGTTACACTGTAACCGATTTCTGTAATTTGAACAGTATTTTACTGTAATATGTACAGTAAGATACTGTAAAATGTATATACAGTATTTTACTGTAAACTG
>JAFVLL020026608.1:0-13865 GCA_021397915.2 Tor tambroides
CAACCTCTGAGCAATAAAACTCTGCTTTCCAGCTTTCCATTATCCGTCGGTGCTGCTCGGAGCTGCTGTCGGTGCATCAGTGATGATGATCGTGTGCATCGTGACGCTCTGCTGTGAACGGTGGGTACAAATGCCCTTTGAGGAATAAGAAAACATGATTATATTATATAAATATTGGTTTGGTTGTTCTGATGAAACTTTACCTGATTTTAGCTTCATCAAAAGGATTGTCATTCTGAATGAGATATTAAGCAATAATTTTTTAATGATCTGAAAACATGTTTTTCAGAAGAAGGAAAGAAAAACCTTCAGAAACCAGACAAGACAACACATCTGGACTCACTCTGACTCAAACAGTGAGTAATTCATTCTCAAAGACATTATAGTCATTCAGTAGATCTTCTCCACTCACTTTGCCGTTTCTTCTCCATCAGGCCGTTGCTCTGGATAATGACGGTCAGTTTGTTTACGCCAATAAAGACATGCTGTCATCCACTGCACCGAGTGCACCAGAATCTCTTCATTATTCCTCCATCAACTTCACAAACTCTGACCCGCCGTCAGGAGAGATCAGGGGCATCGCCTCGTGGATAGGATAGTTCATTCAAAATTGAACATTTTTGCTCTAAATTGTAAATTTCTGTTAATTTACTCACCCTCAGGCCATTCAAAATGTAGGTGACTTTTTTCTTCGGTAGAACAGTAAAGAAGATTTTTATCTGAAACCGAGGTCCTTGGTAATTCATAAAATGCAAATCAATGGCTACTGTGACTTTGAAAGTCAAAAATATCCGTGATTCCTCGTGATTTTTTGAGGTCTTTTCAAGTGAAAAGACTGGTGTGTGCAAGAAACTGAACATTATTACCCATAATACAGTCCTGCATAATTTATTATTATGTATTTTGTTATGCACCAATGCCTTTTATTTCCTGTTCAAATATATTTATTACTATTTTTCCTTTAATTTGTCATTAAATCTTTAATTATCAAGTGTGTGTTAAGACATGTACTTTACCTTAAAATGTCTCTGAAAAAGTTAATAATAATAACAACAATAAAGTCAATATAAATTATAAACCGAGATAAAAAATTTAAACTGAAACTGATATGAGAGCAGGAATGAGGAGCTCCCAGTCTGATACATCTGGAAGAAAAACATCTTATTTACATGTTTGATTAAATGACTTGAGCTGATGTGCAGTTTCCATCCGCTTCACTAGGTGGCAGAAGCGGCTTCAGTTTCAGCCTGAGACTTTCAGATAATTGACAACATGACAACAGATACTGCAGATGACAACTCTGTGAAAGACTCTTAACGTACAAAACAGCACGTTCCCATAAAAAAGCAAGTCTTAGTTTAAAAACAACAACAACAATTTTATTTTGTCCCTATTCTAACCATATGTGAAACGTTGTAGGCTACTAGTTCTTCTCGTGTTTATTGCCTCTATGATGAATCTGCCAAATGAATAAATGTAAATGTTTACAGTATTACTATAGGCCTAAGTATATGGTATAGAGCTTGTATTGCTGACTTCACAGACCAGATAGTTTACATTCAGAGAGAAGTATTTTGATGAAATCTCTTCTGCTTTCAGCTTCTGTCAGTATCTTGGGCAAGACAACATGCTGGCTGACTATTTAGTCCTCAATTTCCCACACTCCTTATTTTAAGTAAACTGTAAAACAGAATTCAGAACATGAGAAGTAACACAATGTTGATAGTTATTTGAGATATTATATAAGAAATGCAAAAGATGAGAAGAAATAAAATTCATGTTTCCTGTACATAGTGTTCTTGGACTGGGTTTTTAATGTGATTCAACACATATTCCTGAATATTGAGAATTATTATCAACATAAACATTAAACACTGGATCTCACAAGACAGTTGTTTCAAGCAAATATAAAGAAATGTGTTTAATATTCAGTAAGCTTCATAATGATTTACATAGATTTCTCAGTCAGGCTACTGTCACTGAGTTCTGACTAAAGGAGAAGTGGTGAATCTCTAATACGAGCTAAACTGTCGTTTTCACACACAGTTCAGTGTAGAAGCATCAGCTTGAGCTCTGAGAGGATTTCTGTCATCTTCAACTCTCTTCTCTGGTACGTCATTAACACACAACACGGTAAAACTCACACTTACTCATGTAGTTTTGAGATTTTGAAATGCTAAGGTCTGAAACATGTTCATGATAAGCATGTCCTGTTTTTTTAAATGTTTACTATTTTCTGTATTCTTACGCTGAAATATAGAAATAGAAAAATAATCTAAAGAATTAATCTTGGTTTTTACCCAAGGCCTGATAATGAGTTAATACCAACAAAATAACTATAAATTCATACACAATAAATTATTCTTTTCTTTTTTTTCTTTCATTCTATCAATCAACAGTTAGCCTTGCACACCTGTATGTGATCGATAGGTGCATAGGATAAACAAACAAAAACAGGTGCAACATTTTTGCTTTTTTTCATTCTATAAATAAAATATGTCTTCATTTGTTTGTATATTCTGTTGTAAGGTGAATGTAAATGATGGAAACAC
Source organism: Tor tambroides (assembly GCA_021397915.2). Taxonomy (NCBI): domain Eukaryota; kingdom Metazoa; phylum Chordata; class Actinopteri; order Cypriniformes; family Cyprinidae; genus Tor; species Tor tambroides. Next base: position 2,553 of record JAFVLL020026608.1, read on the forward strand.
TGGTGATGTTCCTCCTCACTGGATCTCTGATACAAGGTCTCATTCTTATAGATTATTCTTTTTTTTAACATGCTGAATTTTTATGAAAGCACTTTCTTTTGAACTTTGTGAGATTAAAGAACAGTAAGTGTTGCATAAGTTTGTTCTGCTTGTAAGCTCTGTATGATTACTTCCTTCTGTTTTTTGTCTGCATCTGTTTTAGGTGTTTTGTGTGGTTACAATATCAACCTGCCGCAGAGAGTAGAAGCTCTACAAGGATCCTGTGTCTTCATACCCTGCACATTTGATATCATTCAACAATATGAATATTTACTCACTGATAATGCAAAGAGAATGTGGTTTAAAGATGTAACACTAGTGTTTGACTCCAGCAGCCCCAACACTGGACTGTTAAAAGGAGAAATATTTGGCACTGCTACACAGAAAAACTGCAGCACACGCTTCGATAATATCAGTCAGAGTCATAATGGGTCATATTACTTCAGACTTCAGACCAATGGTGCACTGAAATATAGCTACACACTCTCCAAAGTTCAAATTGCCGTCGTAGGTGAGTGTCATATTGTTCATGCTGCTTCTATAGTGTGACTGTACATAAAAAAGTAATCTACACTGAACAATATGTATCTTAATTTTTTGATTTAATAATCCATATGATCTTGTAATAACTCTATGTGCGTTTCAGGATCTCCACCCAAACCTAAAGTGAGCGTCTTTAATGATCAGCAGGAGGTGATGGGGATGATGGAGGTGATGGAGGGAAGTTCAGTGAGTCTGCGCTGCTCTACTAAGGTCTTCTGTCCGTCTCGTCCACCATCTCTCACATGGAGCTCATCTCTCAATGAGAACATCTCAGGACGGCAGTATCAGAGCCAAACTGAGCTCATCTCTGATCTGAACTTCACTGTTTCTCACCGTCATCATAGAGTCACTTTCACCTGCACTGCAACACACCAGCTACAGCAGCCGATCACAACACAAGAGTCCCGTATGCTAAGTGTTCAGTGTAAGACATTTAGGAATTATATCAATCTAAAATTAGTGCTGTAAATCATAAGAGTAATCACCTGAATAATTTTCTCCTCCATCAGATGCTCCTAAAAGCACATCAGTGAGGATAAATCCAGCTGGTTTAGTTCTGGAGGGCCGTTCAGTGACTCTGAGCTGCAGCAGTGATGCAAACCCAGCAGTGAACTACACCTGGTACAGAGACACTGAAGAACTCCTGAATCCAGTTCAGACCGGACCAAACCTGACCATCAACAACACCGACCCAACAGACAGTGGACGATACTACTGTACAGCTGAGAACAAACACGGCACTCAGAACACATCAGTGCTGCTGGACGTCCAGTGTGAGTATTAAAGTGGACATAGGATGCAAAATTCACTTTTACATGGTGTTTGCATATAAATGTGTCTTAGCAGTGTGTGGACACAACCACCCTACAATAATAAAAATGTATTTTTTTAAAGACCAAAAAACCTAAACAGACTCAATTATCAAGCCGTTTTGGTTTTCTGAGCAATATGACATCCTACTGCTCAGGTCCTGCCTATGACCACTGACGGACTGTCCCATATTAGCATATCTCCGCCCTCAGCTAGTTGTGCGTTGTCTGCCATTTTCTCCGCACTCGAGCAGCTGTAGCGACAACAATGTCTCGTATTGTAGTTGGATGTAAAAGTGAACATAAGAGCCTTTGGACCAGATTTACTAACAGTTTGCCTCAGTGCAAACCGTCTTTTGGCATTAAAATAGTACTGTCAGGATTTACTAAAGAATGAAGAATTAGCGCTGAAAAGATACAAAAATTCAACTCTGATTCAATAATCTGATGAACTTAATCTGATCCCTGATAACATAAATACTGTGAACATAGTACAACAACTGCAGCAATTACAGCAAACACATAACAATGCTCTAGAGTGCATTGCATTTCAATGCAAAGTGCATTGTTTATGGTGAAAATAAATGCAAACTGAAATGAAAAAGATGCAATTTTAACATAAAAGCATGCAAGAAAAGCATACTTTCTTTCACACAGTCAAAATATGAATTTCAACATTGAAAAGACTACTAAAGAGTTGCAAAAACCACAAAAGCATGTTTAAATTACTTACATAAAGCTTAAGTCGAAGAGAATTTTATTATATAAACTACACTACACAGCATGCTATATGGTGTAATATCTTATATGGTGTGTGCATCACAGAGTATGCCGACAATCATAAACAGGCTGACGGTATACAGTCAGTTGCGCATAGACTGCATGCCGTGAAATGGGTGCAGCACTGTGACATTTACAAAAAATGCATATGGAAAGACAGTAGGAGATTTGGTTCCCCTTTTGTAAATGATTTTGTTACAGAGCAATATGTTGAAGTTACACTACAGCATTTTGAAATTCAAGGTTTTGATATAAAACCTTCTATAACACCAATGCAGTGATCAAACACTGGGGTAGGAGTTGAAACGATTTGCTATGGCAATCGACAGCATTAGGAGTTGCACATTAAACAATGATTTGGCTAAAAAAAAGGAAATGCAACAGTTGCATGAATCATTTGAGTCATGATGACAACTAATGAAATTATGTTCAACAAACAGAGCTCAGAATAATCAAAATAATGTCTGCACATAAAAATTAAAATTGTCAACGTTTACTCACACTCATTCCAAACCTGCATGGCTTCCTTACTTTTTTAAGAAAGATATTTTGAGAAATGTCTCAGTATATTTTCGTCAATACAATGGAAGTCAATGAGGTCCAATGTTGTTTGGTTCCCAAAGTTCTTCAAAATATCTTTTTAAAATAAAGTCATACAAGTTTGGTTTATTAAGTGCTAGAAAAAACCTACAAGTCATAAAGTCATAAGCTTATTCTCCTGAGATCCTACACAGTGTCTGCACTGTAAAAAAGAAACAATCTGTGAAGTTTACTGTTAAAAAAAAAAAAAAAAAAAAAAAGGTCGCTGTTGCCAAAACTTCAGCAAAAAACAGTTGAACTTAATTGAACTTAAATTTACAGAAAAAAAATGTATATTAATATACCAACTTACAAACACTAAAATAAGTTTTGTTGTTTTGTTATAATATATTGACAACCACCATAAAACGCTGAATTATAAATTAAATTAATTAAACTATTTTAAATACAGTATTTTACTGTAAAATTACATGAAATGTCCTGTTAGATTTATTAGTTTTTCACTGTATATAGTAAATGAACTTTTAACAAATTAACATGGTTTTACTGTGACATTTTTAGTGTTTTATCATTAAAATAACAAACATGTTTTACACTGTAGAGACCATTGAGATCTTCTTTATCCTAACAATCATATTCTCTCTTTCAGTTGCACCCAAAATCTCCAGCTCTTGTAGCCGAAACAGCATAATCTCGTGTGTCTGTGAGGCTCATGGGAATCCCTGCCCTACACTAGAGTGGCGTCTGTCTGGACGTGTGCTCTCTAACTCTACAGAAACCTCCATCAGTGAGGAGACGTCAGGAAGCACAGGAGTGAAGAGTGTCCTGACCAGCCGTCAGTCCCTCACAGACACGGACGTCCTGCAGTGTTTCAGTGCAAACTTTTATGGAAGCGCAAGTCAACAATTTCAGGCCATCCCACCGCCACAAGAGACAAGTGAGAGACACAAAACAACAGCTTTATCTGATTGAGAAAGATCACAAATGATATCTTTACCCATGTGCGCTTAATTGCATTGAATGGGGATTTGTAGTGTCTGTGTAGTGCATATCTTAATAGTATATTTTAAAAAACTACTTGCAGATAATATAGTATGAACGACTCGTTTAAAAAGTGCAGTATGTAATAATGTCAACTGTGATGATTAAAATACTAAAGTATCTAGTGACTAACGTAAAATACCTCATTATAAATTTAACTGTAGCAGAACGTCTTAACGAATACACCAACGGGAGACTTTTCAGACGCGCACTCCACTTCGCCTCAGCGCCAGGTGCTAGTCAAATGAGCGTGGAAAAGGTACAGGTGATGATGAGCTTCAGTAAAACAACAGTCAGATGAGATGTTGTCAGGCCATATATCAGTAAAAAACAAATCTTCCTGTCCTGTCAGCTGTTATACTGTGCTTGTAACACATGCTCTTCAACTGCACAAACAAATACGGTGGCACACACTGTATATAATTTCATTTTAAAGCGCAAATGAAACTACGAGCATGCAATGTCGTAGTTAAGTCATGAAGTTACCAAAAAAGGCGATTAAAGGTGGCTTAAAACTGCATGCGAGTATTTGTTATATATGAGTCAGATTTATGAACACGTCTCTGAAATGCAGTGGTTTTCAGAACTGTCCTGGAGCAGCCCAGCACTGTCTTCCTCATCTAACACACCCGATTTAGCTAGTCAGCTCATTATAGAAACTTTAAGACCTGAAGTGGGTCAGAAAAGGTAAAGACTTGTGAGAAAATACGATGCGTGTCAGATCCGCGTCACATTCAGCAGCGGCAGCTCTTAAAGTAATAGCATCCAAAAAAACTAACAACCCAGCTGCTGTGATGTCTGTTCATCAAAGAACAAAAGAAAAAAGAGAAAATCAATGACTTTTGTAGCTTTAAGAATTTAGTGTTTGATAACTTTATTCTAGTTCTGTATATTTCCTACTTGCTGAAGGGCACAGCCAAATTTGACATTTATTATAATGGGTTTATGTGAAGGCTGTTTCAAGTTCACTTAAATTAGTTGTTATTTTTTAAATCTAATAGATGTTAAAATTGATAGCTCTCAGTTATACTGTAATGTTGAATGGCTATAGTTAATGGTTAAAGATAAGAAAAAAAAACTATTTCATGGAGACATCATTGGTATCAGTGATACTGGCCTTCAGTCATAAAAAAAGATTAAGCCATTAAACAAATATTAAAAATAAAATATGTTGTGTCTACATTAATTTGAAGATTGCATGTGAAGTTATTACAATATAAAAGTATATTTAAAAAGTTTAATGTTAGGTGGGATTAATCGCAAATCATTTCTGAAAAAAATGTGCGATTAATTAGGTTTTTTAATCGATTGACAGCACTAGAAATAATACTGAAAAAATATAGATATATACTTGAACTAGTTGCCAAGGCAATATTTCTTGATGTACTAAAATAACTAAAACTGAAATAAAGATTAATAAAAACTGAACAAAAACTACTAAAAATGACAAAATCACAACAAAATTACAAAAATTAAAATAAAAAACAAAACAAAAATCAAACTGAATTAAAATATTAATAACTATAGTAGTATCTCAATGATTCTAAAATAACACTGATTCAGTATTACATTTAATGTTAATATATTGCATCTTCATTATTACAAATGTGTAATTACAAATATTTAAATTCATGACGTGAAGTGAAGGAGTGGATCGCAGATCTACAATGGCCTTCATAATAATATTAATTATAATATTTCTTGAATAATTATGAATCAAAGTTACATTTATGCATGTTAGAGAATAAGTTGAATATGGCTTTAGTGTGCCTTTTACTCTCTAAGAAGCTGCTCTCATTGTGTGAGACCATGTCCGATAAGGTTTAGGGCTGAGGCAACCTTGAAGTAAGATAAGTGTTTCTCTGCGTATGTGTGTTAGTATCTGTCTGTACAGGGAGAAGCTCAGACAGTCCCAGGACAAACGTTCAGCTGCCGATGTCCAGCGTATCAGATATACGTCTTTGGAGAAACGTATTGCGTCTGACCTCTGATCACTCGTCACCAAAATAGTCATCAGAAGATATGCTTCAAACTTATGTCCATATGTGGAAACTGTCTAAGTTTATCTAGTTTTTAGAACCAATCAGAATTTTGCTGACTTATGCATTGACGCAATTAGCAACCTCTGTCAGGGTATAATTGTGGAGGATTTTGAATTGTAAGCAGAGCGGCCTACGAACTCCATCGTGAGTGTTGAAGCTGACTTCTGCGGATGAAACTGCAAACTATTTTCTTCAGTAAATTTTTCTTTAATTAATTGCAACTCTGACTCCTGGCCTTTGTTCATCATACCTGGTCCATGGGTTTTAACTGTTAATTCCCCAACACAAGCTTCAATAGAAATGACACTAAGGTATATTTTAGTTAATCAAAATGCTTGTCAGTACATTCAGCAGTACACTTTTAACCATATTTCCAAGACAACAGAAGTAATTAATATTAAATTACATAAAGATGTAAATATTCACTTAAGTTAGTCAAAAATTTTAACTCTTTAAAATTAATTTAAAATATAAATTTAAACTATAATACATTTTCATGCAATTAAGTTTCCGAAAACTTCACTAGTTCACACTTAAGTATATTCTTTTAAAATATATATAAAAAGCATTTTTAAAAATATATTTAAAAATACGGTAATATATTTAAAAAAGCACTCTAAAATATATTTAAAAAAGCACTCCTTTTAAAAGTATGCTAAAGTGTTCTTTTTCACTAGGGTTTCTTTCTCCAAGACAGCAATGAGATCAAATGGAGCCCAAATAGAGGCTTTACTCCTGAGAAATGTGTTCATATTTGCCAAGATACAAAAGTCTGTAATCACACATCCAAGATCTCAACATGAACTCAAACATTTCTCATCCACATTCATGTTATAGCTCTATATTATATAGTAGGACAACTGTTGACTGATTTGGGTCTATTTTTATTGCTCCTGAGAAACAAGATCTGAAAGACCAACCTCTGAGCAATAAAACTCTGCTTTCCAGCTTTCCATTATCCGGCGGTGCTGCTCGGAGCTGCTGTCGGTGCATCAGTGATGATGATCATGTGCATCGTGACGCTCTGCTGTGAACGGTGCGTACAAACGCCTTTTGAGGAATAGGAAAACAAAAAGAAAACATGACTATATTATAACATGATATATAAAACGATATACACACGTTAAACAGATTTTTTCAGCTATTATGGTAAATCTTTTAAAGTACACAGCTTCAAGCAGGTTTATTACTGAACTAAAGCCATAAAAAACTTTTAGTTACTTGAAATAAAATGCTAACTAAAATAAATAAATAAATAAATAAAAATGAAAATAAAATAATAATAAATATAAAGTAACTAAAATTAAAATCAACTGAAATTAATGAATAAAAACTATATAGGCATTTAAAAAAAAGCAAAAAGAGAAACAATACAAATAATACAATAAAAATTTTATAGTTTCTTGTTTTTAAATATGTCTACATAGTTTTTATTAACTTATAATTTAGTTTTAGTTATTTTAGTTCATCAAAATTTGCCTCAAACTTTTTTTTGGTTTTAGTTTTAGTTAACGATAATAATCCTGGATCACACATTGTTCAGATGAGACTTTGCCTGGTTTTAGCCTCATCACAAGGAGGATTTGTCATTCTGATTGCGATATTGTATAATCATTCATTTTTTAATAATCAGAAAACATGTTTTTCAGAAGAAGGAAAGACAAACCTTCAGAAAGCAGACAAGATGACACATCTGGACTCATTCTGACTCAAACAGTGAGTAATTCATTCTCAAAGACATTCGTTCAGCAGATCTTCTCCACTCACTTTGCCGTTTCTTCTCCATCAGGCCGTTGCTCTGGAAAATGATGGTGAGTTTGTTTACGCCAATAAAGGCATGCTGTCATCCACCGCACCGAGTGTACCAGAATCTCTTCTTTATTCCTCCATCAACTTCACAAACTCTGAACTGCCGTCAGGAGAGATCAGGGACATGGCCTCGCTGACCAGTGAATACGCTACGGTCCGACACTGTCCTGCAGGAGCCGCAGACACAGAGAACAACACCTCAACATCTGAGACAGAGCCCAAAATACGAGACATGACAGCAGAGATCACAGACACATCATCACCGACATCAGAAGACGTGATTTATGAAAACACGGGCCATCGCTACAGACAGAAGGATGCTGAAAAGACTGAGCCAAACCCTTCAAATCATTGAGCAGTGATTCATTCAAAAATGACAATTACAAACCTATAGGTCTTTCTTTCATCTGTGGAACATAAAAAAGACATTTTAATTGGTTTTTTCCTCATCGTTTTAACAGGATAGTTCACCCAAAACTGAATATTTGCTGTTAATTTACTCATCCTCAAGCCATTCAAGATGGCTTTTTTTCAGTAGAACAGTAAAGAAAATTTTTAGCTGAAATTGTGGTCCTTGGTGATTCATACAATGCAAGTCAATGGCTGTGGGACTTTGAGAGTCAAAGAAGCAAATACAGGCAACACAAAATTAATACCTGTGGCTCCTGGCAATATATTGAGGTCTTATGAAGCGAAACAATTGGTCTGTGCAAGAAACTGAACATTATTTATAACGTTATTACCTGTAATCCAGTCCTGCATAATTTATTTTTATTAGGCATTTTATTATACAACAGTGTCTTTTATTTCCTATTCAAAATGTATTTATTTTTATTACTACTTTTACTTTTATTTTTTAATTACATATTTAATTAACAATTATGATGTTTTAAGACATGAACTTTAGCTTCATTAAAATGTCTCTAAAATAGGAATATCCTATCATCTCTAATAATAATAATAATAATAATAATAAGTCTATATAAATGATAAACTGAGAAAGCAGGCATGAGGAACTCCCAGTCTGATACATGTGGAAGAAAAACAGCTTATTTAAAAGTTTGATTAAATGACTTACGGATTGTGTCACTTCCAATTCCACACCCAGAGTCATCAGGCTTTGCTAGAGAACAAGTGAGGGAAAAGAAGAGAAAACAGAGATAAAAGTCACTGATTTTGACGTGTATGGATGACATTGTGCCGACTGGAAAGAGTTTATGTTAGGTTTTGAGCATAATGCATATAAATGTCAATCTCACAAAACTATTTTATCTTTTGAAATTCAAATGGAAAAAATATGGGTAAAATATCACTTTTTTTCAAGATTTGTTTACCTAAGGCTTCAAGTCTGCATAAAAGGAAAATTCAATTCAATTTTCTAAATTTTTATTTTATAAATATTATTCTGAACAATAAATGTAACTTTTTTTGAACTTGTCATTTTTTTTATTACCATTATTTAACTTTGCAAACAACATTATATAAAAAACAGGCAATAAATTAAAAAAGCAAGTTTGTTACAGAAAGCCCTTTACAAATGAGGAGTTTTGGTCATTCAGCATTTAATAAAGAATTTGACATTCAGAATTATAGAGTTTACGAAATTGTGGACATTCAGCATTTCTGAATAAAGAACTTGATATCAGAATTGAAGTTTACAAAGTTATGGATGTTTGGCATTTACAAATAAAGTTCCCATTACAATAAAACAAAAATATACTGTCTTATTAAAATCACTATTACTATATGTAAGCACATAAAATAACACTTTGGTGCCCTCTGGTGATGAGTGTTACTTATCGTAATCACAGGAACTGATGTGCAGAAGCTTCAGTTTCAGCCTGAGACTTTCAGATAATTGACAACATGATAACACATACAGACCGTTTAAGTACATATGTTACAGATGACAACTCAGTGACAGACTCTTAAAGTACATAACAGCATAAATTTCCCTTAAAAAGTCTTATTTTGTTTAAAAACACTATTCCTTTATTCTTGCACTTTCTTTAATTCTTCCCCGTTCTAACCATATGTGAAATGTTGTAGGCTACTAGCTCTTCTCATGTTTATTGCCTCTGATGAATCTGCCAAATTAATAAATGTAAATATTTACAGTATTGCACTTACTATATAGGTCTACACCGATCAGGCATAACATTATGACCACCTTCCTAATATTGTGTTGGTCCCCCTTTTGCTGCCAAAACAGCCCTGGCCTGTTGAGGCATGGACTCCACTAGACCCCTGAAGGTGTGCTGTGGTTTCTGGCACCAAGATGTTAGCAGCAGATCCTTTAAGTCCTGTGAATTGCGAGGTGGGGCCTCCATGGATTGGACTTGTTTGTTGTTTCCACAGATGCTCCATTGAATTGAGATCTGGGGAATTTGGAGGCCAAGTCAACGCCTCAAACCACTCCTGAACCATTTTGCTTTGTGGCAGGGTGCATTATCCTGCTGAAAGAGGCCACAGCCACCAGGGAATACCGTTTCCATGAAAGGGTGTACATGGTCTGCAACAATGCTTAGGTAGTGACATCCACACGGATGGCGGGCATGGATGGTTTTGGAGATGCTCTGACCCAGTTGTCTGGCCATCACAGATTAGCCCTTGTCAAACTCGCTCAAATCCTTACGCTTGCCTATTTTTCCTGCTTCTAACACATCAACTTTGAGGACAAAATGTTCACTTGCTGCTTAATATATCCCACCCTCTAACAGGTGCCGTGATGAAGAGATAATGAGTGTTGTTCATTTCATCTGTCAGTGGTCATAATGTTATGCCTGATCAGTGTACAGTATATAGTATTTTGGCTGTAGAAGTGAGCAGCTCATATTGCTGACTTCACAGACACAGACAGCTTACATACAGACAACAGTATTTTGCTGAAATCTCTTCTGCTTTCAGCTTTTGTCAGTATCTTGGGCAAGACAACATGCTGGCTGACTATTTAGTATTACTGCAATACAACGTTCATATATAATATCTCAAATCAGTAAGAAATGCAGAAGTTGAGAAGAAATAAAATACATGTTTGCTGTACATAGTGTTTTAGGATTGTGTTTTAAATGTGACTCAACACGCATTTCTGAATATCAGGAATTATTATCAACATGAACACGGCCTGGATCTCAAGTACATATAAAGAAATGTGCTTAAAATTCAGTAAGCTTCATATTGATTTGTGTGGATTTCTCAGTCAGGCTACTGTCACTGAGTTCTGAATAAAGGGGAAGTGCTCAAACTGTAATTTATGCTAAAATGTATTTTCACACACAGTTCAGTGCAGAAGCATCAGCTTGAGCTCTGAGAGGATTTCTGTCGTCTTCAACTCTCTTCTCTGGTAAGTCATTTACACACAAATAAAACTTACACTTACTCCTGTAGTTTTGAGAGTTTGAAACATTAAAGTTTGAAATGTGTTCAAGATTAGCATGTCCTCTTTTTTAAATCTTTATTATTGTTCTGTATTCTAATGCAAAAATCTAGAAATAAAAAATATATAAAACTTTAGACAATTTTTTTCATTCTATCAATCAACAACTGCCATCGCACACCTGTAGGTGATCAATAGATGTGTAGGATAAATAAATAAAAAGAGGCCCAACATTTTCCTTTTTTCATTCTATAAAATATGTCTTCATTTGTTTGTATATTCTGCTGTAAGGTGGACTGCATGTAAATGATGGAAACATTAATGATGTTCCTCC
>JAFVLL020026609.1:0-33942 GCA_021397915.2 Tor tambroides
CAGTTACATGGCTGGACATGCTGTGTCTTGAGTAATTTGAAATATAATGGAAGACAAGGCTAATGGAGTTGCATTGAGCCAAACAGAGAGCAGGAGATGCCTTTAAATGCCACAATTCCAGTTAGGACTTAAATGGAGGATAAGGCTTTTAGGTCAAACCCACTGAGAAAACGGTGATTTTGAAGCAAAACAAGGAACGAGATGTCATTTATATGCTCTGATGCTCCAGAAAAACATCATTTGTTGCCTGCAGCAGGGGTTGAGTTGAGGCTGTCGAGCTGCCCACAGAACTCAGCCTTTGTGCCCTCTGCAGGCCTGGAAGAACAAACGCCTCACAGCTGCCACTAGTGCTGAGATTCAAGTAATCCTGCAAGACACAATTGTAAACCTGCAGTAACCAAAGAAACTGGTTCAGTGCACGCAATTTTTGAGCTACGCTGAGTCAAAACGTACATGTTTGGTGGTTTCCGACAGCAGGAGTTCAGTCCTTTCCACCAGTTTCTTGAAGGTTGGTCTCTTCAGAGGGTCAGCACTCCAACACCATCTCATTACTTCATAACTGAAAACACATACACAAATGCCTTGTCATCATGCGTGTCAGACACAGATATACCCTACAAAAGTTAGAGGTCAGTCATTTTTTAAAATCAATTAATACATAATTCAGCGAGGACACATTAAATCATTTTAATTGTTACAAAAAATTAGTTTTTTCTTTCAATTCATGAAAGAACCCTTCAAAAATGTACAACGGTTTCCATAAAATATTAAGCAGCACAACTGTTTTTAATGTTGATGATAATGTTACTTGAGCACCAAATCCCTGTATTAGATTGATTTCTGAAGGATCATGTGACCCTGAAGGCTGGAGTAATGGCTGCTGAAAATATCTGTTTATGCCACATTATAAAAAAATCTAAAAGGCAATTGTTTATAACTCACAATTCTGAGCTTTTTTCTGTGAATTCTGGGTTTACATACATTTGTTTTCTTCTGCAACAGAATAACATGAAAAAGGCAATTGCGACTTTTTTTTTTTTTTTTTACAATTCTGGCTTTTTTCCTGCAATTGCAAGTTTATATTAAGAAAAAAGTCACAATTGCGAGAAATTTCTTACCAATCCCAAACTTTTGAATGATAGTGTGCATGCCATAAATATAAAACACTGAACTGTTTATAGACAGGTAAAATTCTCTTACACTTCACTTGGGGCAAACTCAGGCTCACTCATTCTGTATCCATCTTGTATCATCTTATAGAATGTGGATCCAACTGGAATACCCGGATATGGCGTGTTACCTGCAAGCGGATTTTCACCTCATAAGACCTTCATAATGAGTTACTTACAGGCACTGTATTCTGGGTAGGTGTGATATTTAATAGGCCTGATACCAGCTCATACAGACCCAGAGAGAAGATCTCCCACAATAAGATGCCATAGGACCAGACATCACTCTCAAAAGTGTACACGCAAGCAAACAGGCTCTCTGGGGACATCCATTTCACTGGTAAACGTGCCTAGACAGAAAACACAACATTCATGATACTAAACAATGTATTAACATTTTTTGGGGTAATACTGTATCAAGCAATATCACATCCACAAACCTAAAGGGATAGTTCACTCAAAAACGAACATTTATTTATCATTCACTCAACATCATGTTTTTTCAAACCAGTGTAGAATTCTTGAAGAAACTGAAAACTGTTTGTCGATATATTAATCCATGGGGTCAGTTTTTTTTTTACATTTTTTTTATTTTTGTATTTTTTGACTCCACTGACTTTTATTATATGAACAAAAACAATTGAAACATTCTTCAAAATATCTTCTTTTGTGTTCCACAGAAGAAAAAAAGTCATACAGATAAGGGTGAGTAAATGATGATAGAACTATTCCTTTAAATGGGTCATCGGATGCGACATGCACTTTTACAAGCTGTTTGAACTGAAATGTGTGTTGGCAGTGTGTGTACACCACACCCTATAATGATAAAGATCCACCCAGTGTTTTTTTTTTTTTATCTCATATCAAGCCATTCTCGGATGCCTGTCTGTGTGACGTCACACAGACCCAGGCCACTCCCACGATTGTTGATTGACACCAGCGTTTTACCTTAGACCCGCCCTGAGTGAGCTGTCATCAGTCCGCCATTGTTTCAACGCCCAAGCGATTGAGGTGTTTTGTTGTTGGATGTAATAATGAACACAGCAGTCATCATTTACTCCCAACATCTCAGCTGCTGAAGACGCAGTGGATTATTTTATTTTTGAAGGGAATGCGCCCCCGATCTACCTAAATGCGTTTATGTTCACGCGAATCATTCTTGATCCGGGCTCACCTACAGACGAAGTGAGTATAAGGTTCTTTTATGAATCTTTGCAAATCGCCTTTCCTAATAATGTGCTAGTTAGCAAGTTCCACAGCTAAAGTAAGCAGTATCATGAGAACGGCTCGTCACCCCACGGAAGAGAGGGGCGGGGTGAGCAGAGCTCATTAGCATTTAAAGAAACATGGACTAAAACGGCTTGCTGAAAACAGAGCTGATTTTGACAGGGTAAAAAGGATGTTTTTTACACTACCACTGAGAAATTTTAACCAAAGTATGTTATAGACTTTTCATTAAGACCCTAAAGAATCGTATCAACTTGTGGAAAATGGGCATCCGATGACCCCTTTAAATTAATGGGGTCATTATACATACTGTATAAAATCTAAAAATGCTGGATATGTTGAATAGAAATATAGAGGTGTGAGTGTGGTAAATGATATATAGCACTTCCTCACATTTCCTCTCAGGACGTAGCTGGAATCTCTTGTGATGTCACGTGCCAAACCGAAATCACATATCTTTGCTACCCGACCCTGAGTCAGTAATACATTCCTGGCAGCCAGGTCTCTGTGAATACACTTAAAATACATAGCAATACAGATAACAGCAATTTGTTAGTCAAAAAATATTATGGAGTACATATTCACTACTGAGACAAAAATTCAGTATGAGAATCAAGGAAGGATAACATTTCAAGGTATACATGTTCAACTCACTCTGAAACTTGAGATGTGAATAAACCTAATACACACTTACATTTTTGGATGTGAGGAAGTCCATGCCTTTAGCCACTTGATATGAGAAGCTGAGTAAATCCTCAGTATCCAAAGAGAGATCATCTTTATCATCGCACCATTCTAAGAGGGATGATACAGAATGAAAAGTGTACAATAACGGATGGTGGTGGTAAAAGTGGTTGTATTTTGCTTGTATTCTTTTGAGATGCACCTACCTGTCTGATTCGATCTCTTCTGATACGACCTCATGGGCATGTATCCATTATCAGTGCCCTCTCTGTGTGTGCACATGCATATAATAGATGGTGTATAACATTACAAAAACCCAACAATGGACATCTATACATCTGCACCATATTTCTCACACACATATTTTACCTTGAAGGCTGTGTTTGGCTGAGCAGATTTTTGTAATATCCATCGCCTGTTTTGGAACTGAAAAATGCATCCCGCTTTCTTCTTAGGAAGTTCAATAGGTCGCCATAGCAACAGTATTCTGTGATCACCAGAGTAGGGCCTGTTGGAAAATGTCACTTTAATAATCTTCCAAAAATTGTGGGAGTAATTCTCCCAAAAATGAAATTTATGTCAAAATATTTCACCCTTGTGTCATCTTAACCATGTGTGACATGAGGAAAAAGGCACATGCAATATATCTTATAATAAACTCATAAATATCTTTAATCTGTCACCACTATTAATCACATACCTCCTACTGTACAGGCACCAAGCAAGTTGACAATGTTTATATGATTGCCAATGTAGCTCAGAACCTTTAACTCTGACATTAGAGCCTCTTTCTCAGTGGAGTGAGCACTCGCTTCGGGAAAAATTCAGAGACACACAAGTTCATTTGTTAGATTAAACACGTTAACACGATTAAAAATATACTGCAGGAAAACAACAATAAACCCAATTTTATGTATTTTAACAACCAGTGATTGGAGTCTTTACAAACATGCTTTTTACATGTTATGTCATACACGCAGGCATATATAAATACTTACGTTTTAGCATTTTTACAGCAACAGTGGTGACTGTGTCAGCTGAGCAAAGTCCATATGCTGTAGCTGCCACCACTTTACCAAACGCTCCAGAGCCGAGGATTTTACCTTCATCATGACAAATAACAAACTTTTAGCTCTTATTTACCATTATTATTTTGAAATTCACACCATTTATATAAGCAATCTACTAGATGATTATTGTAGTTATATAGTATTATGGGATTTTTAATTATAGTACATACATTACCATTCCAAAGTTTGATTTATTTTTTTAATCTTTCAAGTATCTTATGCTCACCGAGACTGCATTTATTTAATCACAAATACAGTAAAACAGTAATATCATGGAATATTATTACAATTTAAAATAACTGTTTTCTATTTTAATACATTATTATATAGAATACATTTTTTCAGGATTCTTCGTCCTGGAACAGAAATTAGTATGGGAATAGAAAGTTCAAAAAAGGATTTATTTGAAATAGAAATCTTTCACTTTTGTCAATTTTGATCAATTTAATGCATCCTTGCTGAATAAAAGTATTCATTTCTTTAAAAAAAATTCTTACTGACCCCAAAGGTTTGAACGGTAGTGAATGTACTATATATATTAAATGAAGCAAATAGGCTGTGGAATTATGAAGTACTCAGATTACATAATGATGTTTAAATTTTGTGTATGTCTTTACCAAAACGCAGTCTCTCCCGTGGAAACTCCCATTTGGGGTCATAAGGCAGCTGCGTTGGGTCTATGTAGGTATAATTGTTGCCATCAAAACTTTCGATCACCTTCCAATGGATCTCATATTTGGGTTTCTATGGCAGAAAATACAAATGAAAGAAATAAAGACAGAATTTATTACTAACAATTCTAGGCTACTTCATAGTGTCTAGTGTGAGTGTTTTGACTAAGTACCTGCATGTATTTGTAGAGCAGAACCACCAGAAAGAAGCTGAGCAGAACAGAAGTAGACACGACGCCAGACAACAGAGGTGTGAAGAGTCTATGGGGCACTGTTCTCTCTAGGGTGAGAAACACATACCCACACATCTATCAACATACACACACTCAAAATATATAAACACCACATCTGTGTTTTAAACAGTTGTATTAATACTTCTTAATTCACTATGCCATATTAATAAGGCTAGAGTTGTTTGTGAGTGTTTTAAATCTGTTGTTCAGAGGATTTTAAGAGCTTAGCATCAGTATCAAAACCTAACGTGCACACGCTGCACAAAATAATAATCCCTTGTATCTGTCAACAAGCTCAGTGTGTGTCTGAGAACATTCAGGGATTATCTGTTACCAGCTCTGTGTGTGTGTGTGTGTGTGTGTGTGTGTGTGTGTGTTTGGGTGTGAACAGGTTTGTGTCTATCTACTGCTCTCAATAACACTGTAAGGCATGAATGGCCAACCTCAAAAGAGCAAAAATGTTGTTTTTGGTATATCTGGGGAAATTAGCTAATAATTAACTATGAGCTAGTAAAATTAAGTTAAGCTAAATTAAATCTGACAAAACCTCAATTTGGCTGTACAAATCTCAGTTGACTGTACAATTTATTTTACTGTACAGTTATCTTATGCTCAAGCCTGAATTTATCTGCCTAAATACAGTAAAAACAGTAATAATGTGCATTATTACAGCAGCAATTACTCCAGTCTTCAGTGTCACATGACCCTTCAGAAATCACTGTAAAATGCTGATTGGAAACATTTTTGTTGTTACTATTAATGATGAAAACAGTTGTGTCATATTTTGTGGAAATTGTGAGATAAATAAAGTTAAAATATATGAATAAAATTCTTTCTTTCTTTCTTTGAGGTCAAACGAGAGTGTGGCAAAACTACATTTCCCATCATTCGCTCTGTCACAATAAAACACCAAGATAAAGCATCTGTTACAGACCTAATGCACATTCTTTGCCTTTCATTTTGTTGCATTAGTGCGAAAAAAGCTTCCTGTCTTATCACTAAGTGAAAAAGGGAAAGTAAACATGAAATTGCATCCATTTTGTCCTACTAAAATCACTTGAAACACATCACATAGTAATTATGACTTCTGAACTTGTAAACAGCAGCTTCCCAAAGGAGCTGAAAGCAGCATTAGAGTTTGGGTGAAATATGTAGAAATCTTCGTCTTTCTCGGCCTGAGATTGCACTACTATGCTACAACAGAACTGTAACCACCATAGACACTGAGAGGAACAAGTGTTACTGACAAGTTACTGTTCACTAAACAGTAGCATGAATTCCAGCATGAAGCATCAGTTTTAACACTAAAAGAGAGTGAGGTAAGATGGAAGTAGCAAAACATTTAATATTTGATTACTGTTTTAGGATAGAAATGTTAAACAACCGACAGTAACATCCAGTGATGCAAACTGCTCAACTTTTTTTTTTCTCAAATTTTGCCATTTTCAATTAAAAATACAGTGTCAAGAGTTTCATAGAAACAATAGAAAATTTGGGTCTAATGTTTTCATTTAGCTAGCAAGGTAAACATGAGTGTGTTTGTGTTCTCACCACTGATGGAAAAGAGGGTGAAGGCCTGCTCTCCCTGGGTTGTTGCCACACACTCAAGTGTGTGAAATTTTCCTTTGCTGACATTAAGTCGACTATCCACCTCGCTTCGTCCAAATTCTGCCCCTGACACTTTGACCACGGCAAACTCCTCATCTGCCTGTGTCGCATTCAACAGGTGGGAGCACCTGTCAGAGGTTATAAATGCTATTTAGAGCCAAAATAATATGACAAACAACTATTATGTTCGTTTTTTACCACATTTAATCACCTAAGAAACACTGTTCTATTCCAAATGGCTTATTGCAGTCTCGTGACAGCATGACTATACAATAGTTCATTTACTCTGGTACTTACATAACATAAGTCAGAGATGTGCGATATTGTATGGTTGTTGAGTGTGAGTGGCTTATATTAGCCTATGAGTCATACCGTGTATGTGGCGGCTCGCAGTAATACCAAGATATTTTTGGGACAGGATATCCTGAAGCAACACACCGCACCTGTCCATCAACTGGCCCCTCCTGGGAAACTATCACTGGTTTACCTAAATGAGAGATTTACTGTATTTATGTAAAGACCGTACGAAAATAAAGTTTATTTGAGGTAAGTTAAGTCCCGTCAATTTTCTGAACTCACATATAACATGGACGATGAATGACTGATTGACAGATGCATATGTGTGATTGGCTGAGAAAGTGTAGATCCCGCCCTCTGATCCATGAACTCGAACCAGCCTCAGTTCACTGATGTACCTGCAACATGCAGACAAACAATACTCAATGTCTGTGTAAGCTTCACATAGAAATGTTAGAAAACACATAATGGACATGCATAGCTGACAAATGGACATTTTTAACATTGTGGTTTTATGTTTGTAATTACACATTACATGTTCTTACTATAGTAATAACAGTAAATTATGCTCCAAGTAACTACCCCTAACTAAGTGCTATAGTAAGTAAATCACAGTAACCCTATAGTAAGTTCAATCAATATTACTCAGTGCTTGTTTGTGTAATTACACTATACAACATCACCATAAAATAAACCCTTTAAAAAAGATGGAAATAGTTCCAAGTAGTTCAAACAACATAAATATTAATAGTCCTATCATATATATATATATATATATATATATAATGTAATATATGTATATATGTAATTTCTTAACTTACAAGCTTAAAAGTTCTAAAGGTCTTACTTTTTGTTGCAACATTTTCAAAGATCTTCAAGAGTTTGGAGTTTGCCCAGTAATTAATTTTATTTCTAATACATACATTTAGTCTTGTGATGATATGTAAATTTATGACCAATCATATTTTAAAACAGACCAATTAATGTAAATAATATTAATTTTTTTAATTAAAATAAATTAAAAAAAACCATAAAATTTCAGTGTTCACTTTGATACATTTCTGTATCAATAATTTCACAGTTCACAATGAGGACTGTCAGTTAGCAGGACAATTTCTACTTGAAACTGCTAAAAATAGTAATAATAATAAAAAACCACAATATAACTATACTTAAAAAACAAAAGAAAAGACATTAAATTTAAAAAAAAAACATACAATTTCAGTTTTCATTTTGATACATTTATGTATTAATCATTTCACTGTCAAATAATAGGAAAATTTCTGCATTTTACTAGAAACGTTTAAAAATAGCAATAATAATAAACCACAGTATAATTATATTGACCAGATATATGTATGGACAAAATCTTTGCTGTCTAGCCAAATTATCAAAATATAAAAGAAAACAAAAATAGGAGCGTTTTCTGTGAAGAAACATAAAAATACATGTCATGTCAGCTGCTCATATACTGCTTTTGGATTCAAATTCACTAGCTTTAAAGAAAGAGTGTCATCTGAGGCTCAGCATTGAGATAATAGCAAAGTTTTGTGCATAAAAACAATGGTGGAGTTACCACAGAATCAACTGTTTGTGTGTATGTGCAGGTGTGTTTACCTGTACTGCTGGTTGTGCAGTGTAATGACATGTTCGGATGTGTTTTTGAGCTGTTGGTTGTTATAGATCCAGTAGACTTCGGTGGGACTGGGGTATGAAGTCATCTCCACGCTGAGGGTCAAGCTTTCTCCCTCTCTCACCTCCATCACCCTGTCCTCTCCCTCCGTAAGGTTAATGAAACCTTGCTCTGCCACACAAGAATGTATGGTTAAAGTAAAATCCATGCATGAAAGGAGGGACTTGCATTTCAACAGTCGCCATATTAAGTGTTGCACTTTATCCCATTCATTTTTCTACAAGTGGCCCATCTGGCTCTTCTTGCTCTCTTTGGCTGAAGTCAAAAATGTTTGAAAATGTTTGATCCAGCTTCATTCCACATTTCTTACCGTAAACCTCCAGATTGACAGTTGCCATGGAGACACCTTTCTCATTCCTCGCAATACAGCGATAGACTCCTGAGTCATTCATCTTCACAGATTTAATGTGCAGTCCTACTGAGCGCTGATATTCTCGAGAACCAGGCAGGATGTTTGAATTTTGGCTTTTCTGTGCTATCTAAATCATAATTGACAATAACAGTTCAGGTTAGGTCCTGTGTTTACAGAAAGTAATCTGAGATTATGCGACAAGTGTGTGGAACTAACCGTTTCAGAAGGGATACTCCAGCTCAAGCTGATATCATGGTTGATGTTGATGGTGCTACAGTTGAGCACAAACTCTTGACCCTGAATCAGAACCACATTTTCGATTCTGGATAGACTGATCGATGGCACTGTCTCCGGTACTGTATTGCAAACAGCATACAGGCACATTAAAGCATAGGCAAACAATTCTTAATTTCTATACTGTATATATGTATATAAGCCATAACATCATAATGATATACTACTCGTCAAAAGTTTCTTATGTTTTTGAAAGAAGTCTTTTATGCTCACCATGGTTGCATTTATTTGATTTTTAAAAAAGTGAAATATTATTACAATTTAAAAGAACGGTTTTCTATTTCAATATATTTTAAAATGTAATTTATTTCTGTGATGTTAAAGCTGAATTTTCAGCAGCCATTACTCTAGTCTTCAGTGTCACATGATCCTTCAGAAATCATTCTAATATTCTGATTTGATGCTTAATTATTATTTTTTTAATAATGGTTCTTATGATTATCAATGCAGTTTTTGCTTCTTAGTATTTTTTTGTGAAAACCGGGATACTTTTTTCAGGATTCTTTGATAAATACAAAGTACAGTGAAGAGCATTTATTTGAAATAGACATCTTTGTAATGTTAGAAATGTCTTTATTGTTAGTATTGATCAATTCAATGCATCTTTGCTGAATAATATATTATTGAAGAATGTGGGTAACCAAACAATTGCTCATTTACTTCCATACTATTTTTTACTGTTTGGTAACCCACATTCTTGAAAATACCTTCTTTTGTGTTCAACAGAATAAAAAAAAAAACTCATACAGATTGGGAACAACTTTAGGGTGAGCTGTTCCACAAAATATTGACAGAAATGTCATTTTTGGGTGGACTATACCTATACCTTAAGAACTGTTCTTACACACCTGGTCGCACACCCAAGTTATACGGGCTTGATTTCACAGGTTTTTCATCCATCTCTCCTGCACAAATGTAGCAGCCCTCAAAAGCTCTGGAGACGTTTTTGATGGTGATCCCTCTCTGAGGGTGTGCATTGTAGGTGAGGCCAGCTGGTAGACCAGAGCCACCACAGGTCAGAAGGGACAGATGATTGACAGCTGGATCTGTTACTAAACAAGGAAGAGTGCCATCCTCTCCTTCCCTCACCAAAAGGCCATCCATCATGGAGCGCACAAAAGGATTCTCCAAATCTGCCAGGAAAAGTGAATGGGGAGACATTTTAGGCAGAAAAAAATAGAGAGAGAGATGAGAAAGGGGAACAAAAGACATGCAAATCAAAGGAGAGTAAGGAAGGAAAGGATAAAAACGTGAGTGCAAGACAAGAGATGTTACATTAAAGGCTGGAAGGATTTTTGCATGAGGAAATAGAAAGTAAATGAGTGTTTGCAAAAGGTTTATCACACAATTCGACTGGTCAAACACCTATGTCATTCAATGACAGTTAACAATAATACAAATAAAAGAAAATAAACCAGATCTACACTAAGGTGTGGTTTGAGTACACAGCTTAGGACATGCATTTGTGCTTTAACAAAAAACCTATTCAGGTTTTAATACTCCTTCAGGACTGAAGTGTGGGAACTGAGACCAAAGGACAAACAAACCCCTCGAATCAAAAAAAAAAAAAAAAGCATTGTGTAAACATGCACAATCAAACCCACCTTTCACATAGATGTAGATGGAGCTCTTCTCCGCCGTTTGGGTGTTTTCACAAGTGTAACGGCCCATATGCTGTACCTGTGTAGAGGTGAGGAGGATGATACTAGCTCCATCTTCCTCTAGCCCTCCCTCAATTTTCCGACCTTTTTCCCGCATCCATCGCACCTTGCTCGCCTCTGCATTATCATGACAACTGAGTTGCAGTCGTCCACCTTTTGGTATCACCAGATGAGTGGCATTGGGAGTGATAACAGGTTCAAACCACCCTGGAATACAAACACACATAAATCAGTTCACTGTGCATACAGTATCAAGGCTAATCAATGGCAGCATCCAGCAATCAGTTAATACATCACTTTGTTGAGAGTCTACAACACTTGGAAGGTGAAAAGGTCTTTATGGTAGATGTGACTGTGATGGCTCTTTAAAAGCTTGTAACCTGTGGCTGATGTTATCAAAGCAATACTCTGCTCTGAACATTTTAATCATGACAAGATAAAAAAAAAAAAAAACTCCTGGATCCCATATAGTATGTAAACAACAACAACAACAACAACAACAACATAAATAAATAAATAAATAAATAAATAAATAAATAAATAAAAATATTTATATAAAGTAAATGTATGGATCATAATGTTAAAAAATATTTTAAAAATATCTTTCATGTAAATTAAGTGCATTAACTTTTACTGTTCAAATACTCTCATTCACTATTTTACCTATTCACATAGCGTTCAAAACAGGATTTATGCAAACAATAAATAAATAACTAAAAAATAATTAATTCTATTAATTTAATTTATGAGAGGTGGAATGTGACCTTCACAGATTTCACAGATCTCTTTTTATTATGCTTGCAACAATTAGCGCTACCTTCTCCCATTAACCTCACCATGACTAATCAGTTACATCACCATGATTTATTGTCCAGATGAATCAAACGTTACGAAGCAAGTGAATCAAGGGAAGTAAGGGTTTGTACGAGGTGCATTAGTGACTAAGACAGGCAATTTTTCAGGATAGCCGAAGTCTGGATCCCATTTGCCAAACGGTCCCGAGCTTTCCCGCTAGATTAGAACGTTCAATCATTCGCGTAACAGATGCACGTCTTGTACTGGCGCGACTATGACAACACCAGCAGAATAAAGAGCAACACTCATACCATTCACGGCATTTTAAGGATTTAAGGTATAATTGTTTCAGGGATGTGTTTTGAGTAATACTTTAAAACACATTCCCTTGACTGTGTTTACAAAGTGTCCTAACAATTTCTGTTAATGTTGGCAGTGTTAGGGGTTATTGGGTTGTTATGCTTCAGCCCGAGAAAAATTAGGCTATTGAAGTAGGGGCTTGAGCTGTGATACTATTAGTTTGAAAATATACTGAAATAAAAAAAATAATAATAATAAACTAACACGTCCACATTTATGTTTTTTAGTTTTGAAAATAGTCCCTGTTTCCCGCGTTTATTATTTTGAATGAAAATTGTTCAAATTAGGTTGATAGAATAATAATTATTTAGAACTAGTAAATTTGAAACAGCACAAATACGCTGTTACAGACGTTAAAATAACTCTCGATCTCACCTATAAAATGTTACACGTGAACCCTCTTCTCGGACGCATCTGTTGCTTGCAGCTCAGTTAACGTTACTATCAGATAATCTCGAGCAGGTAACAACAAACTGACCGTTAGGTAAGAACAGTTTGTGACCCGGCCTGTAACTGTTATTAAGTTTGTGGTCATTATGTTGACAGTAGTTTTATTAGATAATTGACTGCTCGTTCTGCGCTGGATTTATTTAAAACGACTCTAATTACACGCTAATTAATTATTGACATTGTGCACAACACACGAGATTCGCGCGGTGCGTGAGTTAACTCCCCTAATAATTCAAATTAATCAATATCTGTCTAGCTCAGTAAATGTATAGATAGACATAATGAATCGATTATTAAATTGACAGCGAGCAACTATAACTATGGAATAGGCACACTAGAGGGTACAGATGGACAAAAATCTAACTCTTAACGGTCATCGTCTGCATCTGTCGTCAAAACAATTGAATAATTCTCGGGATATTAGCCAAATAATCCACTCATAATTAACAGTAGACTACACATATGGATTACGTAGCCAACGTAATTGGGAAAGAATACAACAAAGGCCTATTTGAAAAAATAAATAAAACATTTTTTTTATCTGAACAGTTGAAAATATTGTATGTTCTTACCTCCAGGTAAAGCGAATAAAAGTAGAACTGTGCATAAAAACCAAACGTGACCCATTCCGTCAGTTTGTGAGTGTTCGTGTGTCCGTACATTAGTACGACTCAGCCACAACTGACTGTGTCTTCAAGTCTCTCTCTCTCTCTCTCTCTCTCTCTCTCACTCTCTTTCTGTTCGCAACTCTGTGGCAAGCCCCTTTAACACTTATGCCTTCAATCTACTAGTATCTATTTATTTTGTTACTAATTGCTATTTATTTTAATTACGTCTAAGTAATCCAATAGGGGTTCGTTTCTTTTTCAGTTTCACCAAAACTATTAAACTATTCAATTTTGCAATTTTATTAATAACCATTCACTGCTGTCAAGGGGGACAAGCAGGAACATTAGGACCAGTTTTACTAGTCCTTATTATCCATATATCATTCTTAAACCCAAAGTATACTTTTTTGTAGCGTATGCGCTAGTATATGCGTACATTGAAACGCTTTGCCTTTCAAAGTATACTCCATGTGATATTGTGCTTGAACGCAGATGGTCGACACATGTGCTCTTGAAAGCTTCATCCATGTCCAATGTCTGCTCTATGTTTCCCCAATACGTTATGACCGATAACAAATATTTTTGAACTCTTTTAAACCACAGCTGGGGCTATTTCATACACTCTTGCTCATAAGCGCTTGTCAATGTGAGCGTCTGTTTTTGTTGTTTCATCTCTTTAGTTTCATTTTCTACTGTGAAACAACTGCCAACTGATTACTGCAAAACAAATTCAATACGCAAGTGCAACCTTACAAAAATCATGTGGTATGCGTACAGTATGCATGTACTATTCTAATGACGAAATTTGCGCCACGCACACTGTACGCTGCCCTTTCCGTACGTGTGAGGTGAAAAAGTGAAGTATACTTTGGGTCTTAGTAGTACTTCTTATATCACCAGCTGTATTCACTTATTATTTGTCATAATGACTAATCAGAATTGCTACTTAATAGTTAAAATAAATCTAGGTTTAAATGTCTCTAGTAACAACTGGAATACATACAAGTGTCCAATACTCATGTCTAGTTAACTAGAAATTAATTAGAAAAGTTAATTAAAAAAGCTGGAAAATGTAAAAAAAAAACAACAACAAAAAAACAACAAAAAACAAAATGACCATTGAGCCAATTTCATTTGCAAAACCGATAAATGCCACTTTTAAAAAAAATTAATGGCCTTCTGTGCATTATTCTCCACATATAGCACGTTCTGAACCCTAAACACATTTTGTCACAAAAGCCAGATTTGTCCACTTTTAATGCTTCACAAGTTCACGTTTTACAGCAGAAACCGACAAACGCCCTTGATATTTTTGAAACATCTCACAGTACAGATATATCTATTACAAATGAAACATCTCTAGTTAACTAGTAGAGTATTAATTTTGTTCATTTGTTTAAAATTAGTGGTGATCTGCCGCTGAAATGTGTTGCTTTTAGAATCATGATGAGTGCTCGTTGCCACTCTTATCAGTGCTGGTGTCACAGAAGAGCGCTTCAGTCTATTGCTAACTGTACGTGGACATGCACTGACTCTCTATTCATTTCAGTGAAATTGCTAAATAAAATGCACACAAACCATCACTGATGAACACATTTGGTTTTAATGAGGACAAAAACTATACGATTATACCCCAAGTCCCGCTAACTTAGCAATTACAAAGCAGTTGTTTGTTTGTTTTACCTCTGTAACATGAAATGTGGAGTTATCTGTGGGATAACAACAAATGTGGGAGTTATCTGCTTTTGCTAAAAAAACAAATTTTTAATATATGAAAACATACTTTCAATGAACTTTAATTTTGTAAGTTAACTGTATTTTTTTAGTTATTATTACTTAATCAAAACAACCAACTGTAGTTTGATTGACAACACTTTGGAATGCTCAATAAAAAAACATGATTTATGAAAATGTACAAAAATGGAGTTATCTGTTGCAAATAAACTCTTCAAATAATAAATAATAGTACCTAATGCATACTTAGTTATCATGGAATAGGTGACAGGATTATGCATACTTTTCAGAAATGAATAGGCATAGACCCATAGAATTCAAAGGCAAAAAAAAAAAGATGATGATAATGATGAAGTGGCTTGCCATACTCTGTCTCACTGTTTCCCAGCTGCCAATATCAAGGTTGTTTTGACCAAAGGTTCTTGGTATACAGGTGCTGGACGTCACCCAGTCCAGCTGATGTGTGCTTACGAGAAATCCAAAGAGAGTTTGCATTAGAACTGCCCTTGTTAAGAGGACAAATTGCAATATTCATTATCATAAGTGGAGGATTTTGGACGGTGTCACGTCTCTTGCAGCATTTCAGCAGCTCAGTCATTTCTGTGTTGCCAAGGACTACTGACATGAATTTAAAACTTATTGCTCTGCCTGCCCTCTCATCCACACGTTAATCAATAGAGTTTAAAATGTTGCAGCTCTTCAATGATGACGTGTTGTCTGCTGCATCAGAATCATCTTAGGAGTGTGTGTGTGCGCATGTGTGTATGACCCACAGTAAACAGGCACCCAATACACTGTTTTTGATATTGTTTTCTTCTAACATAATTATGGCAACTGGGTGGACATCTTGGCCTTTCCAACCTTCAAGTGGTTTTGCTTTCTCATTTTATTTTGACAAACTTCCATATGACACATTTAGGCAAGTGCTTGTTATGCAGGGGGCATGTATGTTGTGTCAGTGTAGCTACCTTGTGTTTGATCAATTATTCATGAATCAGAGCAGGTTTTTGATACCGATAGGTCCTTACTCATCATCTGCAGGCTGTTTGTGAGAGAGATAGAGATGCTGACTCACTGGTCTTTCTTTTCAGAAGTGACTCATTCCTTCTTTTATGGACATATGATCATTTTGCCATTTTAAAGAGAAACAGAGTCCTTTAAAATTGTGTACTTGTTTTCACTTCTGAGCTCAAATGCTTCACTGCTATGCATTGGTTGTGTAGGTAGATAGATAGATAGATAGATAGATAGATAGATAGATAGATCAAATACTGCCATTGTGTAGGATAACTGCGCACCATTCTAGAATAAGATTTATCAGTATTAAAAAGGCCTTTTAGAACAACGCAGACTGAAATCGAGAGTAGACTAATGGACTAAGATGCCAGCCTAATGAAGTTTGTCCACTGGATTTTTGCTGACCGTGCAGACAACCTCATCTGCTCGACCAAGTGACCATTAGGGTCTTCAATCCATAATAGTATGATCGGTGTGTGGTGGGGTGGGTTTTGTGGTGGTTTTTAAGTGTTGCTGTATGCCTGCACATTGAGAGTACTTTGCTTTTGTGAACCATTTTATCTTTGTCCATTTTAATATTGTATAAGTGCATACCCTAAACTGACATGAGCCTGACATAAAGGGATAGGTCAGTCAAATTTTAAAATTATGTCATAATTTATTCACCCTCATGACTGAACTATGAGCATATAAGAAAGTTTCATTTTAGAGCTGTTTAACTGGATTTAGTTTTTGGGGTTTTTTGGCCAAGCACCAAAGGTGTATAGGCATTTATTGTATCCATTAGCATTCTTCCTCTTCTACGTCTTCTGCTCTTTAGTCTATGGCAGCCCATAGAAACACTTTCTGCAAAGATATGAAATTTAGTGCACAGATAGAGGACAGTGTCAACATTAACCACAGCAAATTTGGAGTCTCTAACTCAAAATATCTAGCGCCACCAACAGCTCAAATTTGCACTTACATTCATGCTATATAATTTTCAAAGGGCTCAGAATTCTTTTTTCCCCTGATTCCTTGGGTCAAAATGATTTTTCAAACTTTTTCCCACAATTTTACATTTTCCTAAAAACTTACTTTTTTGAAACAGATCATCTTCAGATCATGCTGACACAAAAATATGAAATTCAAATTCAACTTGAACCGTTCTCAAATAACATGCAAACAAATGCCAAAATAGACATGAGGCTATATCTTTAGCTTAGATAAAGTGTCCTCCCGAGTTCTTTACCATTCTCTCATGGAGTACATTTCCCATTATCCATTGCTTGGACTCATTATGATCTAATTTCTTCCACCTGTGTGTCATTTACTAGTTTGGTGTTCACTATATAAGTCGTGTGTTTTAGTCAGTCGGTGTAAGTCATTGTATTTGCTGTTTTCATTCCTGCTCCCTGTCTGGATTGTGTTCCCTGTCCCTGGTTGGATAATATTTGTCTATGTTTTTCTTTAATAAATTTTGCTGCATTTAGATCCTCGCCTCGTCTTGCTCTTGCCACCATCATAATAGTATGACTCACCAGAAAATGGATCTAGCAGCAAAATCAAACCACAAAATTAACTCAGCAGGTACTCTCTGTGATCCATTGAGCCAACTTTGTTAAATTTTTCAAAATGGTCGTAATATTGAGACTTATGTGGAGGAATTCCTTTTGTATAGCCACCTTGTGCCTGTTTCTGGAGTTAACTTGATCCAGATATTAGCCTCTGAAAAGAAGACATCAGCTGGACCCTGGCACAGTTTATTGACTTTATCCTGCAGTTTTGTGGATCTCCCTTTACAGTAGGGGAGGTTGAGGAGGACGCTACCCCTAAACATTTTTCGGAAGGGGGCAGTAGGCGGCAAGCTCTGGTGGCCAAGGAGTTTGACTGTCCATGGATTCCAGAATGCCCTACACTGACGATCACGAGCCCAGTGTTTGTATTGTCTTCCACTCCTGAGCCTCTCTGCAAAATGCCTGCCAATCCTGAGCCTCATGCCGTCACGGCCACCATGCCAGAGTTCTCAGCTGTCATGACTACCATGCCAGAGCCTCCAGCCATCATGGCCTCTACACCAGAGTCTCCAACTGTCATGGATATCATGCCACAGTCCTCAGTCATCATGGATGCCACATCAGGGTTCCCGGCCGTCATGTATGTTGCACTTGAAGCTAGTAAGGCATTGCCCAGGCAACCTCGTCCAGTGTGGCGGATCCACCCCTGATGTCGGTGTGAGCAGCAGGCATTCCGGGCACCTTGGTGCTCTCAACACAGCATTCTCAGAGGTTCACACCTTCCGCTGCCCTTCCAGTAACGGTGGTCACCATTTTGTGTGTCTGAACTATGCACTCTTCTGAGGCAGCAGAGCCCGCTCCAGTCCATGAATCCGCTCCAGAGCCCACTCCAGAGCGCGCTCCAGTCCATGAATACACTACAGAGCCCGCTCCAGTCCATGATTCCGCTCCAGAGCCCGCTCCAGTCCATGAATATGCTCCAGAGCCCACTCCAGTCCATGAATACGCTCCAGAGCCCACTCCAGTCCATGAATCCACTCCAGATCCCACTCCAATCCATGAGTTCACTACAGAGCCCGATCCAGTCCATGAATCTGCTCCAGAGCCCGATCAAGTCCATGAGTCCACTCCAGAGACTTCTCCAGTCCAAGAGTCCACTCCAATGCCTGCTCTTTTCTATGAATCTGATCCTTCCCACCTGATCTGGCTTGGTGGTCCCCTGCACCATCAACTCTGCTGAAGTAGTCCTCAGCTCCACCCTGGTGGTCTTCTGCTCCATCGTGGGGATCCTCAATCCCATCTGCTCCGCCCTGGTGGTCTTCTGCTCTGCCCTGGCTTCTTGCTCCGCCGGCTCCTCCCTGGCTCCGTGGTCTACCTCTGTCTCCAGGCCTTATTTTAACACATGAGCCAGGCCCACCATAGTTCCCCCTGATCCGCCTCCGCTCCACCTCCCTTCTGGATTTCTGTAACTCTTTGAGGAGTATCTGGAATATGCTTCTTAAAGGGGGGGTACATTGCTGTTTCATGCATTCAGAGTTGTTAACACTGTTAAAGAATTGGATTATCATGCTAAGCATGGACAAAGCTTCAAAAAACAATTTGGACGTATAACAGAGTATTTTTGTGCCCAAAATATTACTTCTGGGTTCATACAAGTTTCGGAGAGTTTTTTTTTTTTATATCGTGGCTCTTCATGATGTAAATGAAGGTGGAACTCTTTATATGGGCATTTCTCCCAGAAGAACGCGCCCGTGCACGCATCGACCAGGGGTGCGTTTCCCAAAAGCATCGTTAGCTAACTATGGTGGTAAGTCCCATTGAACTCTATTGGTAACGGCGTTACTTGCAACCATAGTTGCTTTTGGGAAACGCACCCCAGAGCGAGAGCAAGTGCGTGCCCATCAACGCGATTCATTCGGCTGCACTGCACAGGACTCGCTCGGGAAGAATGTCTCTAAAGAAGTGTGTTTTTGGTTGTGAGGGAAAGAGAACCTTGTTCAGCTTCCCGAAGAACCCAGCATTATGTAAACAGTGGATGCAGTTTGATTTTCCGGGGCAGCAACGGAGTTTCTCAAGTGTGTTTGTTGACGAAAGTTTTATAAACAAGGCCGAGTTCGACGCTGGATTTACACATCGTTTGAAACTGAAAGATGTCTCTGTTTTGTTGGCGATCGGCGCTCAAGTGCTCATCACTCTTTAGCTCCGCCCACGGCGCACCTCCAGGAGCTCTGCTTTTTTGGAGAGAATCGTAAAGCTGTAACTTTCTTTTATAAATATGATAAAACTAAAGACTTTCTGGAGATATGAAGGATGCAATACTAATCTATAGGTACCCAAGATTAACAAGAGACTGGGTGAAACTGTGTGAATTATGCCCCCTTTAAAGGGGGGGCTATGTCACGACCATCAGCTGGAGTGCCCTGTTCATCCACCAGGGGGTACTTCTCCATTACCATTCTGTCATGGACTACATTTCCCATTATCCTATTACGATCTGTGTGTCATTTACTAGTTTGGTGCTCACTATATAAGTCGTGTGTTTTAGTCAGTCGGTGTAAGTTGTTGTATTTGCTGTTTTCATTCCTGCTCCCTGTCTGGATTGTGTTCCCTGTTCCTGGTTGGATTATCTTTGTCTGTTTTTCTTTAATAAACTTTTGCTGCATTTAGATCATTGCCTTATCTCACCCTTGCCACCCATCATAACACTTTGGCATCCTTTCCTGAAGGTACTCTGAAGGTATAGTCTTGAAGGTACTGATGTTTTAGTGCAGTGCCACTTTGTGGCATGATGCTATTTCAAAATATATTTATAGCTTTTGATCAGTTTTGTCTATTGTCATGACAGATTCCTTGTATCATGTTGAGAATATTGATACCAATTATGCCATAATCAGTCAAATCATCTGCCATTTTTATTTTCTTTGAATAACTACTTTTTTGAAATACCTCATGAACCAGTGGTCTGATTTTCACCAAATTCAATTCAGATCATCTTCAGACCATGCTGGCAAAATGTTGTTGATATTATTTCGACAAAACTTAAGTTTCATTTTCCACATGAATGAATTTGATGGTATGATGCTAAACTGCATCAGCTATATCTCTCAGCTATACCAATATGTGTTATTGTTACCTTGCAATGACCACACCATATCAGTTTGTTTACAGCCACCAATTGTAAAAAAATAATAAACAATTAAATCATATTACTAGTGATTGTATTTATGATTTTTCAGCAATCTTAACAAAAATCATGTTAAAATGTCTTTAATTACTTATTGTTGCAGTTGCCCTGATGCAATGCTTAGCTACTTATTTTCCCTCTGTTGTGCTTGGCACCCTAATTGCTGAGAGTACAGCATTTAAGTATTAGAGAGTACAGTGCAATTTTGTTTGTTTGTTTGTTTGGCCACAGAGTTGTGTGTGTGTGTGTGTGTGTGTGTGTGTGTGTGTGTGTGTGTGTGTGTGTGTGTGTGATTGTGTGTCCACTAGATTTTTGTTTTGTCCATTACAGTGCAGCAAAAGGTCATTCCATTAGTGATTAGCAGCTCTGGTCTGTAAATCTTAAGTTTAGCCCCATCCTTGAAGTCTCTTCAAGTCAATTCTAATCAAAGTCTTCAGGATTACTTGAAATGGACAGGAAGGTGTGTTTGATTAGGGTGGGAGCTAAATTCTCCAAGGACAGTGGACCTTCAGGACCAGCGCTGACCATCCCTGATGTATACTGTAGTGTACACAGATTCATAACATTTCTTCCAGAACACAATGTTCACCGTCTGTTAATCAGTTGAACATCTTAATGCCTTGTGATGCATAAGTTTGCTTATTTAATAAATAAATAAACAGCAAACTCTGATGGTATCTTTTAGATGGCAATTTCATGCTATAGACAGACATGACAGGAAATGCATGTTTAACTTATTTGTGAGAATTCTAATGCAGACAGCTACAGAGTCAGTCTGAAAATTATGCAATCCTGACTATTTTCCAGAAAAACAAAGAGATTAAGAAATGTTAAGATGCTAAACTGACTGTCTAATCAAAACGATGAATCTGATTAACTGGGTTAAAGAGCACTTTAAATCTCATTAAGCTTATCGGTGTTGGGAAGAAAGCAAAAAAAAGGAGAGAGAAGAAAGAGAAAATGTGAGGCTGAGAACTGAAGAGAAAGAGTGGATTTAGTAAAACAGAAAGCAGAAATGAATTACGTTAGACTGAGCAGAAGATGATAAATACTTTAAAAGAAATATGGATGGAGAATTATATATTAGTAGAGCAGAAAGAGTGATCAAGATTACATAGAAAAGATGTTTACATTAATAAAGGCAGCTGTCATAACTCAAGTCCAATCATAACTGCATTATAAACATTTAAAACATTCCAGAATGCATTAAGTCTATAAGCCTGTCCAAAACCACAACAGTAGTCATTTGATATTCACAGTCGCCTCAATGAGCATCGCTGCAGTTTAGCTGGTCAATATTCTTCTTCCATTCTTCAATCAATATGACAAGACTCTTTGACCACAAGGAACATATATTGTATATGTGCCTGACACTAAAGCTAACATTTTGTTTGTGTTTTTCACAAGATGTTTTCATCAATAAATGGACTGAAGATATGTTTTGAGACGAAGAGATCTGTGTAACCGTTCTTTCTCTCAGCATCAGTCATATTGAATAGATTGCTTGTACTGCCTGTAATATCATAACATCAGTTAATCTTAAAATCCTTGGCATTTGAAAGAGTAATCATTAAAACAAATCAAGCAGATTCACTGACACCCTATTTTGTTTTTTGTATGTTTATGTGAGTATTTTAAATCCTATAAGAGATAAAAGGGGGATGAGCAGAGAAAATTGCATGAAGATTAAAAATAGTGAAACCAATAGTCACATAATAATATTTAGTAGGAAGATGAATATGCATACTAATCATGGTATGGTTGGATGACCCCCACCCCCAAACGTTTTTTTGTAATTTCATCTGAACTTTAACATTTGTAAGATTTAGTTAATTAAAGTGAAGTTAATTGAGGTTAACTGATCTGTGTCTCTGGACAATAGTCATCTATGGCATTGTATTATGCTAAATATGCTGAATTTTTTTTTTTTTATCTACTTGTTATTAAGGATTTTGGGGACACATTAATGTTTCAAATTTGTGTAGTAAACATAAAAGTCTTAGGCCTCAGTATTCTCCCCAGCAAAAGTTTTAAGTTTAAAGGTTTAAAAGGTTTAAAGTCAGTTATTTCTATCTTTTGTTGTAGTGTGTCAGCAGGAAATATCAGTTTACATTTCCAAACATTCATTTTGCCATTAATTGTAATAATCCAGTGAGATTTTTGTTTTTGTTTTTTGTCTGACAGCAGCCGGTGCTCCACACAGAGATCTGATCTCATCATCATCCAGTCTGTCTGGAACGACATGAAGAAACAGAACAAACTGAGGCAGACTAAATCCAGAAGAACTGTGGCAATATCTCCAAGATGCTTCAAAAGACCTACCTATCTACCTATCTGCAAAGCTACCTGAAAAACTATGTGCAAGAGCACCTAGGGCAAAAGCTGCTTTAAACGCAAAGGATGGTGACACTAAATGTTGATTTAATTTAATTGAAGTTAATTGATAAATAAAATCTATTTATGACATTATTTTGACAGCATCCTGATTTTACAGCATAAAGCCTAAAAGCCTAAAACTTTTAACAGTACTGTAGCTTTGCAGGTAGGTTTCTTGAAGCATCTTGGAGATGTTGCCGCAGTTCTTCTGGATTTTGTCTCAGTTTGTTCTGTTTCTTCATGTCGTTCCAGACAGACTGGATGATGATGAGATCAGATCTCTGTGTGGAGCACCGGCTGTTGTCAGACTCTTTGTGCAAACAATAATCTCACAGGATTATTACAATTAATGGCAAAATGAATGTTTGGAAATGTAAACTGATATATACTGACACAATACAGCAAAAGATAAAAATAACTAACTTAATTTTTTTGTTGGTGAAAATACTAGTGGCTAAATACTAAGACTTTCACACAGTAATGTATATATTGAATTGAAAATACAAAATTAGACCTTTGGGGTAATATAGGTTTTCATTAAAATCTATAGGCTTTATTTCTTTATTTATGATGTAATTTCACATATTTGTGATTATTTGTATGTTGCATTGATGTGGCGTTAACGCAGAGAAGCAGAGCGATGCAGTGAACAGTGATGCTGTGAACAATTTAACATCCCTGTGCTTTTAAAATAAATATCAACAAATTTTAAACTCCACTTGGCCAATAAAATTTGATGAACAGAAATCTCTCTCTCTCTCCCTTCTTCAGCTGCTCCTGTTAGGTGTCGCCACAGCAGAATTATCCACACAACCATTTTGGCACAGCATTTACACAGGATGCCCTTCCTGACAACCCAGCTCTTAGAGTGCACTAACAAGTGCAACCCCAGTGCCAAGACACACTAAATTTGAGGACCAGAACTAACTGTTGTATAATCAACTTACGTAGAAATAGCTATAGTTCATTTATGCTAAATTTTAACAAGTACTTTTATTTGTTTGTTTGTTTTTGTTTTATTTATGTTTTGTGTTATTGTCACAAGTGGAGTTGAGTGACACAGAGCTCAACTCAATGAAACAGTACGATATCTCCACCTTGTGGCTGAAAGTAGCACCGTTAACAGCGATTCAGAATTTTTGAACGGGTTGAGCTGTCCATGGTTCTGAACCAAAGCAGGCTGCTGTCCATGGTTCTGAAATCTGTTTCAGGTTGATGCTACGGGCAAAATAAAGGCATGGTTCTTTTATGCGACCCCCAGTTCTGCACCAAATAAAACAGAATCGATGCAGGTTGATATTTCCAAGTCATTGGCCCATTTAATGCTACAGTGACTTAAATCGTTCCTATCAAACCCTCCCCTTCCTTTCTTTTCATTTTAATGCTCAATGACCCACTAGTCTCGGCTAAAGTGACATTTAACATTTTGAACCACTAATTTTTATGACCTATAAGATTCTGATGTTAAGGAGCCGGCGATATTTGATTAATTGTTATATCAAAGAACATCCAATAAAAATTCTGGTTACAGGACCTTGATTTATGTGTGTAAGTACAAGACTTGACAATGCGCTTGCACTAGTTGAACGTGTATGTGTGTGTGTGTGTGTGTGCACGCGCGCGGAAACCTCTGGCAACCAAACCATGCGAAGGCAAGTAAACTGTATAAGGTTTCGTTAGGTGGTAAAGGAGATCCAGCTGACCGCTTTATATCTGGTTTCCTGCTTTTTCCATAACGCTGTCTATCTCGCGTTCCTTCAGTTTAGTATTAGGGTGTTTAGATTATATTGGTGCACTTACCGCAAATATACTGCAAACCGGTATGCTGTTTGTGATGAAGTTTTAAACTTCATCGTACGTTACCGCAGAGTTGGCTCGCGGTAGCGGAGAGAGGCGGACACCGCGCGGGGTCGTGTTACTTTGCGCCTTGCTTTTTATAGGAGGAATGGGGTGAGTAGTGAAATGCCAACTCTCTGGAAACAGATCGTGTTCTCCTTCGCTTCTATACTCAGCATTGGTTCTGTAGTACTTCTGGTTGTGGCACTGGCCACGGAACGCTGGATCACCGGAACCACATTGTGTCAGACAGGAGTGGATCTGGTGAACGCGTCTAGTCCAGAGCTCGAGCAATTCACGGGACACATTTACTACGGCCTTTTTCAAGGCGGGAAAACACGAAGATGCGGGCTCGGGATCCGCCGCTCCAAAATATACAGTAAGAGCACTAACGCGTAGATTCAACTCTGATTAAACATTCATTGTGTACCTATATTATACCAAAAACACAGTTGTTTAATGCACTGTATGGTTAGAACAGGTCTTTGAAGTTTGGTTTTACAGTAGCTAGCCTATGCCTCCGTGTTGTTGTTTGTGTTATTGTTTTTAGACATTTGTTAAACCTTTTATTTATTTGTAAGGCACATGCATTCTTTTTTGGTATATGTGTTTATGTTTGTTTGTTTTTTTGTTTTTTTGTTTGTTTGTTTGTTTGCCATAACAAAGCTCTCTGATATACTACAGGCCTGTACACTACTGTTCAAAAAGTCTGAGGTCAGGAATATTTTTAAAGACATTAATAAGGTCTTAATTTAGGTATTAGCTTTTTCACACAAGGACAGACTAAACTGATCAAAATGTACTGTAAAGACATTTATCTTATAATTTATGTTATATTTATGTTACAAGATTTCCATTTCAACTGTAGTATTGACTGATTCATCACAGGAATGAATTACTGAATTATGAATGAATTAGAAATTAATTAATTTGTGTATTTCACAATATTATAACAGTATTACAATAATATTTCACAATATTACTGTTTTGACAGTATTTTTGATTTAAAAAATACAGCTTGAGTGAACATAAGAAAAACATTATAAAATCTTACCAACCCCAAACCTTTGAACCGTGGTGTATATATAGTGTGCATACATAGTACAGTTTACATATCTCTCTACATATATAATACTAAGAATCTATCTATGCTTTTATAAATAATATAATTCCAGTTTTGTGAGACCTAATCTCTGTCTCTCTGTCTCTTTCTCACAAATT
Organism: Tor tambroides; assembly: GCA_021397915.2. NCBI lineage: Eukaryota > Metazoa > Chordata > Actinopteri > Cypriniformes > Cyprinidae > Tor > Tor tambroides. The sequence goes on from JAFVLL020026609.1 coordinate 26,037, forward strand.
CTGCAGTTTTCCCAAAGCTCATCAAAAAAATCAACAGTGGTCTTCACATGATCATTATTTTCTTCCTTTTCATTGCTATTGGCTTTGCAGTAGTCAGTTTAGCTTTCTGTATATATAATGCCAGAAAAGTTCCTTACCAATCTATTAAAGGACCTTTTGGCCTCTACATCTGGAATTTCATTGCAGGCAAGTCAACATAACACATAATCAAAAATACAATGTTCTGTCAACGCCTTTGGACAATCAACCCTATATCAACAAAATTAACAATAACAAACTGTGATTCATTACTTCTTTTGATTTCTAATCATATGTCCACTCTTTTAATCCCTTCTCTCAGCTCTGTTCAGTGCAATGGGCTTTGCGTGTTTCCTTGCAGCAATCCAGTGCCATCGGCTCACAGAACATGTGGCTAACTACCGTGAGAGCCTTTTTACCCTTGTGATCCTTGAGGAGAATCTTGGTTTCTCCTTCTGGTTGTGCGTTGCCAGCGCTGTAACACACGGAGCTAACATTCTTATAGTAGCCTCCAGTAAAATTCATCTGCCTAAAATACAGACTAAGAAACCAGAGGAACCCACAGCCACCGGAGACGACTTTCTCTACTGAAGAAGGATGAGCTGAATCCAGGGTCAGAAAGGAGGCTGTACATATGAACCAAACAGAGTGTTTATGTGACCCAACATCTACTATACCTGAAGTGATTTATGAGGTGATTTATGACTACAAACTGTGGTAGTCACACAGTTGTATCATGTGGCAAATACATAAAAGGAAAATAACTTGAATATGCTGTTTTTTGTGGAGGGCAGCAAAATGTTTTTGACTGACACAGGTTATGGACAACTGCAGGTTTTCCAGAGTGAAATGTGACACTGTGTATGTATTTTAAATTGTAAAAATGGTACAAGTTATATAATTATCTCACCTATATTTCAGAGCTGAGAAATATACAATATGTAATAATGCGTCATTACTGTCTGATATGTAAGAATAAATTACTTGATGTTTAAAATGTTCCTTTTTTGGCAATGAACACTCTAAACATTCTAAACATTCATTATCACAGCCACTGATCTATATAATGCTCTCTATTATAGATCAGTGATCACAACAAAATATGTAATAAACAGTAACCAAGTTCTATAAATATTGGGTTTTGTTTATTTTTAATTCAATACATTTAAAAAGATAAATTTGACAACAGCGCAAAAATAAATAAATAAAACTGATAATCTTGGCGGATAGGTCATAGCAACATCCAGTTCACAAGTGAATCTTGATCAATTAGGTTCCTTTGAATCTGCACTTTTTGGGATAATAAACAAATCTCCACTCAAATCTGTCAAACAGATGTCAGAATAATTGATCTAATTCTCAAGAAGTACACCAAACATGGGTCGTGGTCTTGCATTTAAAAACGGCAGAAGCAGGGAAGTGAAATGAAAAACCCCAAGGTTTGGAGATGCCTTTTTTCAAAGTGATGTCACTGGGATAGGCTACAAATATGGAGCATCTCTTCATGAGCGCTGGTTAGATGAGTACCTGGCTTCACGCGCACACTCTGGGATTTTAAGAGGGAACATAAAAGTTTAGTACAAGGGGGTGTTAGCGTTAGGGACCCCTCTAGGGGACCTCACAAAGCTGGAAGGGAATGGCCTGTAGATGGGTGGGTGGGCAGCAGGGGCCCCAGATCATTTTTTATTACTATATTTCCAAACATAGACTCAAGCCACCTATATTCTTCACTCTTTACATTATACATGTCACATAAAAAAAGTACCAAAAAAGTGGCATGGTATTGCAATGTGGTTTTTATCATCCTATATGTACCAAGGTATTAACATCTGACCCATCACTGTGACTGCACTATATTGCCACAGTACTTTTTTGTGAGAGGTATTAAACTATCTTCCTTCATTATATAGTTGCAACTTATATTTATATTAGTAGCCTACATATTTCTCTCTGCTTGTAGATTTATTGTGAAACCTCATGAGACATCATAAAGTAAATTATCGTAAATTTCATAAACTGATTTTTGTCTATGATCTTAATGAAAAGTTTATCTGGATATTAGGCTACTACCAGATTGCATAGTAATGATATACAGTATTTATATTTCCCCATTGAAAACATTGCATTTTACATTCTGTTGTAGGTTTGCTTACTTCTGTGCTTGGGGTCGTTGTCCTGTCACATCACTCAGCTTCTGTTGAGCTTCAGTTGGTGAACAAATTATCTTTACATTAAGCTGCAGAATGTCCTGATAATCATAGGAAGAAAAAGGTTGATGATACCAAGCTGCCCTCTTACTGCAGTTTGTTGCCCATATGTGAACTACATGTTTTGACCAACAGATAGCACCATTGTATAGCGGTTTTAACAAATGTGTGCCTGACTCATTTTATTGTGCCCTAACCTCCTGACTACCAGCTATTGAGTTTTGTCCTCTGTAGAGGACATTATTTTTTTTGTGATTTCTATGAGATCTTACATGTCACAGTTCTAACTCTAAGCACATGCAGGGTTTTTGTAGAGATACCAAATGTTTGGAAGTTTCACCATGATCACTCCCTCTCCTTAGTCTTTAAAAATGGCTGACATTAATTTAGTGATCAAATTTAACACCCTTATGGAAATATGATAACATTTTGTAATGATCATTTAAATCTGACTAATTTTCAAATTGTTTGTTATAGATCAACATCATGTTATGGGGTTTCAAATAAAAATATGCCTTTCTGTCATGAAACAGGACATCAATTTCATACATGTCCACTGTAGAGGACACCAGGATATACACTCCCCTCCAAAAGTATTGGGACAGTGAGGCCAATTCCTTTATTTTTGCTGTAGACTGAAAACATTTGGGTTTGACATCAAAAGATGAATATCAGACAAGAGATTTACATGCCGGCTTTTATTTCCAGGTATTTACATCTGGATCTGACACACAACTTAGAAGATATCACCTTTTGTTTGAACCCACCCATTTTTCATGTGAGCAAAAGTATTGGAACAGATTGACTTAAACTAGATTAAAGTGAAAAAGACTTAATATTTAGTTGCAAATCCTTTGCTTTCAATAACTGCATCAAGTCTGTGACCCATTGACATCACCAAACTTTTGCATTCTTCTTTTGTGATGCTTTTCCAGGCTTTCAGCGCAGCCTCTTTCAGTTGTTGTTTGTTTTGGGGGGTTACCCCCTTCAGTCTCCTCTTTAGCAGGTAAAAGGCATGCTCTATAGGGTTTAAGTCTGGAGATTGACTTGGCCAGTCTAAAACCTTCCACTTCTTGCCCCTGATGAACTCCTTTGTTGTTTTGGCAGTGTGTTTTGGGTCATTACCTTGCTACATGATGAAGAATCTCCCAATAAGTTTGGTTGCATCTTTCTTTAAATTGGCAGTCAAAATGTTTCTGTAGACTTCTGAGTTCATTTTGCTGCTGCCATCATGTGTTACATCATCAATGAAGATTAATGAGCCCGTCCCAGAAGAAGCCATGCAAGCCCAAGCCATGACATTACCTCCACTGTGTTTCACAGATGAGCTTGTATGTTTGGGATCATGAGCAGATCCTTTCTTTCTCCAAACTTTAGCCTTTCCGTCACTTTGGTAAAGGTTAATCTTTGTCTCATCAGTCCATAAAACTCTAGTCCATCTCTGTACTTTTTGGCAAATTCCAGCCTGGCCTTCCTATTCTTCTTGCTAATGAGTGGTTTGCATCTTCTGGTGTAGCCTCTGTACTTGTGATCATGAAGGCTTCTGCGAACAGTAGATTGTGATACCTTCACTCCTGCCCTCCGGAGGTGGTTGTTGATCTCACTTACAGTTGTTTTAGGGTCTTTCCTGACAGCTCTCACAATGTTTCTGTCATCAACAGATGACAGTTTTTTCAACAGTTTCAACAGTTTTTTTCCTTGGTCTAACTGTTCGATGTCCGTTACATAGTACACCAGTGGCTTCTTTCTTCTTCAGGAAATTCTAAATGGTTGAAATGGCTATGGCCAATGTGTGTGTAATGGCTCTGATTGATTTTACTACTTCTCTCAGCTTCACAATTGCTTGTTTTCACCCATAGACAGCTCTCTGGTTTTCATGTTGGTTGTACCTCTCAACTATAAATGCAGTTTGAACAGGCAAAACCCAAATCTGAAACTGAGCATAGACATTCAGTGCTAATTATTGTTTGAATAATCATTGTGATAGGACACACCTGGGCAACAAAATACACCTGTCAGTCACATGTTCCAATACTTTTGCTCACATGAAAAATGGTTGGGTTCAAACAAAAGGTGATGTCTTCTAAGTTGTCATATCCAGACGTAAATACCTGGAAATAAAAGCCGGCATGTAAATCTCTTGTCTGATAGTCATCTTTTGATGTCAAACCCAAATGTCTACAGCAAAAATAAAGGAATTGGCCTCACTGTCCCAATACTTTTGGGGGGGAGTGTATTAGTATTCCTATGAAATATTAGATATTATTATGAAAATCTTGCCAGTAATTACTTCCATTCTTTTTTCATTACATGTTGCCCCAAAAACACATTGATACGCAAATTAGATACAGTTTATAGGTGCATTGTATATAACGGGAAAACCCAGTACATATATATATATATACTGTATATATTAGTGATGCGCGGATGAGCTAAAACGTCACCCGAATCCGCAGCTTCAAAAAAATTATCCACCCGCCAACCTCCCGCACCTATATTTTTGTCTGATTTAGATAACCGCACCCGATCGTCACATTCAGGGTTCATATGGTAATGAAAAACCCGGAAAAGTCATGGAATTTTAAAACAGCAGTTTCCAGGCCTGGAAAGTTTTGGAAAAAATAAATAAACCCAGAAAGTTTTGGAAAAGTCATGTTTCACAGTTCTACGTATACAATAGAATTATGCTTAATCATAATATAATATATAATATATTATAGTATATTATATGTGACCCTGGACCACAAAACCAGTCTTAAGTCACTGAGGTATATTTGTAGCAATAGCCAAAAATACATTGTATGAGTCAAAATTATTGATTTTTCTTTTATGCCAAAAATCAGGACATTAAGTAAAGATCATGTTTCACGAAGATATTTTGCAAATTTCCAACTGAAAATATATCTAAACTTAATTTTTAATTAGTAATATGCATTGCTAAGAACTTCATTTGGACAGCTTTAAAGGTGATTTTCTCAGTATTCTGATTTTTTTGCACCCTCAGATTCCAGATTTTCAAATAGTTGTATCTCAGCCAAATATTGTCCTATCCTAACAAACCATACATCAATGGAAAGCTTACTATTATTTAGGTTTCAGATGATGTATAAATCTCAGTTTTGAAAAATTGACCCTTATGACTGGTTTTTTGGTCCAGGGTCACATATACAGGTGCATCTCAAAAAAATAGAATTAGAAAGTTCTTTTTTTTTGTAACATTTCAAAAAGTGAAACTTTCATATATTCTAGATTTGTTACATGTAATGTAAAACATTTCAAAAGTTTTTTTTTTGTTTGTTTTAATTTTGATGATTAGAGCTTTCAGCTCATGAAAGTCAAAAATGAAGTATCTCAAAATATTACAATATTTACATTTGAGTTTCATTAAATGACTATCCCTACAGTATAAATTCCGGGTATCTCTTGTTCTTTGAAACCACAGTAATGGGGAAAACTGCTGACTTGGCAATGGTCCAGAAGACAATCATTGACACCCCCCACAAAGAAGGTAAGTCACAGAAGGTCATTACTGAAAGGAGTGGCTGTTCACAGAGTGCTTTATCAAAGCATATTAAATGCAAAGTTGACTGGAAGGAAGAAATTGGGTAGGAAAAGGTGCACAAGCAACAGGAATGACCGCAAGCTTGAGAATACTGTCAAGTAAAGCCGTTTCAAACACTTGGGAGAGCTTCACAAGCTGGAGTCAGTGCATCAAGAGTCACCACGCTCAGATGTCTTCAGGAAAAGGGCTACCAAGCCACTTCTAAAAAAAATAACATCAGAAGCATCTTACCTGGGCTAAGGAGAAAAAGAACTGGACTGTTGTTCACTGGTCCAAAGTCCTCTTTTCAGATAAAAGTAAATTTTGCATTTCATTTGGAAATAAAGGTCTGGAGTCTGGAGGAAGACTGGAGAGGCACAGAATCCATGCTGCTTGAAGTCCAGTGTGAAGTTTCCGAAGTCAGTGAAGATTTGGGGTGCAGTGACGTCTGCTGGTGTTGGTCCATTTTGTTTTATCAAGTCCAAAGTCACTGCAGCCATCTACCAGGAGACTTTGGAGCACTTAATGCTTCCATCTGTTTACAAGCTTTATGGAGATGCTGATTTCCTTTTCCAGCAGGATTTTAGCACCTGCCCACAGTGCCAAAACCACTTTCAAGTGGTTTGCTGACCATGATATTACTGTGCTTGATTGGCCAGCCAACATACCTTACCTGAACCCCATATGGAATCTATGGGATATTTTCAAGAGAAAGATGAGAAACAGTCGATCCAACAATACAGAGATGCTGAAAGCTCAATAGTGCCTCAGTAGTGCCACAGGCTAATCACTTCCCTGCCACACCTCACTGATGCTGTCATTTGTGCTAAAGGAGCCCCGACCAAGTATTGAGTGCATAAATGAACATGCTTTAAAGAACTTGAACTTTTCTGTTTTGCAAATCCTTTTTTTTGATTGATCTTAGGAAATATTCTAATATTTTGAGATACTGGATTTTTGACTTTCATGAGCTGTAAGCTCTAATCATCAAAATTAAAACATTTTGAAATGTTTTACTTTACATGTAATGAATCTAGAATATATGAAAGTTTAACTTTTTTAAATAAATTACAAAAAATGAACTTTTTCACGATATTCTAATTTTTTGTGATGCACCTGTATACATTCTCACAGCCTTCTGCTGGAGTGCCCATGACAGCCACCAGAGGGCACTCCACTTGGATTATTGCCAGATGCTTGTGGACTTCATTTCCCATCAACCCCTTGCTCGGTCTATCAGGTCTCATTGTCTCAAGCTGTGTGTCATTAATCTCATTAGTTACCCTATATATACCCTTGTTCTGTGAGTCTTTGTTGCTGCAGTATTGTTTTCTGTTTCATTGTTTTCGCTGGTATTTGCTTTGTGGATTACCTTGTATTTTTGTCCTGTGTCTTGTTTTTTGGATCTTTGTTTTTGAAAGAATAAAGCTGCACTTGGATCTGCTATTTTGTCCCAGAGATTCCGTGATAGTGATGCAAAGTCCGATTCATTTCCGCGAACCGGTTCTTTTCGGACAGTTCGGCTCATTGAACCGGTTCAAAAAGCCGATTCATCGGCTCCTGACGTTATCAAGTGGCAATGTCACTACGCATTTATATTTAACAGCTCTGTGCAATGTTGCATCAATGAAACATTCGAAAAAGTCATTTGTGTCAACACATATTGAAACATTCAAATAAAAATTTATGTTTGTGAACGCATATTGCTGATTATTGCCTTTCATTCACTTAAGTTAATAATGTTTGTGGTCACAGTTTCATTCGCGGATCCTTTATGGCAGACACGACTGATTAATATTGATTAGCCTACGATAGGATTCCTAAAGGTTTCGCACCTACAGCACACATTACGGACACATTACCAGTCTGATAAACTCATTGATTTAAGTTAAACCACTTAAAATATGATCTGCATCCACAATAAACCGTACTAGATATCACACTATAGAGACTGTGTCTGTTCCCCGAACTAGAAAATACAGAAAACGTCCAAACCAAATTAAGAGTAACAATTTAATTGATGTTCAACAAATAAAAATGTTTACAATACAGAGAAACAATTGATAAAACTTGGCTTACTGAATATCAGGTCCCTTTCTACAAAAGCACTTTTTGTAAATGATTTGATCAATGATAATAA
>JAFVLL020026612.1:0-35559 GCA_021397915.2 Tor tambroides
GCATGGCTTCGTAGTAGAAGAGTCCGGGTGCTGAATTGGCCTGACTGCAGTCCAGATCTTTCACCTACAGAGAACATTTGGCACATCATTAAACGGAAAATACGTCAAAGACGACCACGAACTCTTCAGCAGCTGGAAACCTATATCAGGCAAGAATGGGACCAAATTCCAACACCAAAGCTCCAGAAATTCATAACCTCGATGCCCAGACGTCTTCAAACCGTTTTGAAAAGGAGAGGAGATGCTACACCATGGTAAACATGCCCCCGTCCTAACTATTTTGAGACCTGTAGCAGGCATCAAATTTGAAATAAGCACATTTTGTGCATAAAATTGTAAATTTCTCAGTTTAAACATTTGTTATGTTATCTATGTTCCATTGTGAATAAAATATTGGCTCATGTGATTTGAAATTCTTTTAGTTTTCATTTTATTCAAATTTTAAAACGTCCCAACATTTCCAGAATTCGGGTTGTTAAATGTAGTGTACAACATTGTTGTCACTTGACCTCATGACCTTGCATGTTAAGTTTAGCAAGTGGTGTCCAGTTCTTGAAAATTAACAATTTTTTCCCCAAATTTTGCGAAGAAAAAAAAAAGAAAAATTAAAGTTTTTTTTTTTTTTTTTTAAATAAAATAATCAACTTTTAAAAGTTAAGATCAACTTTTGACCAATTAATTTCCTTGACTTTTTCATTTAGAGATTGAGACTTTCATTTCATTTAGAGATTAAGATTTCACTTACACAAAAGTAACATTTTAGACTTGAGCATAATTATAAAAATGTTTAGTGATTTAAAAAAAACAAACAAACAAAAAAAAACACTAAAAATATGCCATATGTGGAGATATTTCCAGGTCAAATAGAGTAAGTATTTTTGCTTTTGTCTGTGTGAAAGGTAAAACAGAATCTCACCTTGGTGTAACCAAGGATAGTAGCATCTTTCCTAACACCAAACCAGTTGGCTGGGTCCACAGGTGCTTTATACAGGGTGGAATTCAGCATTTCATCCGGTTCTAGACTGGTTTCATTGACCATTGGCTACAATACAGAGAGAAAATGAGTAAACAATGTGGCCTAAACCAGCAAAGTTCCAGAATTAAGTTATTTTTCTGTCCTCACTGAAAGTGAAAGGTACCAACATAATATCTTGTTGCTACATCATGTTTAGGACACTTCACAATTACCGAATGGAAGGAAATAAACGGGCAAGAAACACAAGGAACATTTCAAGTCTGCTAGACATCTTTTAGGCTGCAAGGCAAAATCCTGTCAGCAGAACAGACTAATTACTCTGAAGAGGAAAGTTTGGCCATTTATATGGCGATAAACATAAGCCTTTTTAACAGCAAGCCTAAGGAATAGCTGTAGCGTTTGTAAATCACTTGAGAATAACAATTCACTTTTTTTCCCAAACACAGATAAAACGCAAGACTAAACACATCAACTTCATCCACGCTTGAGGGTATTTGTTTAATTAGTGCTAAGTTTATGAGACCAGCAGGGTGCCGAGACGCAAGTATCACACAAATCCTGAGCGAGACGGTGTTGCTGTTATTAATCTTGGTACAGTACACGTGTGGGAGGAAGTGTGTACTTGCTGCATGAATGCGTTTAAAAGTACTTAGGTAAGTATAAACTAGATTTTTACATTTTATGAAGTAAATGGGAGTGCTTTCTCATGCAAAAGTGATAATAATATGCTGTTCTGAGTAGTCCCATATGTAGTCCTAAAATGTAGTCCTGTATGGCAAAAAATAAATTATATATATATATATATATATATATGGATCCATATATATGGATATAAAATGCCTGATTCTGTCTGAAAATTAACAACACACCTCCCCTCAATGGTTCTCAAAATCCAAATTTTTATTAAAAATAAACAAATAAAATGGAAACATATTTAAATATATATATATATATATATATATATATATGCTAATATTTTTAGTGTGGTAGGTTTTTTTCTTTCAATCTGACAAAATATTTGCTAATTCCTTGCTATTAAAAAACAACAACAAAAAAACCTAAAATTTTAATATTTTCATATTTATTATAGCAGATGCAAAAATGTGATGTTAAATAATTCAGGATTTGTTCAAATGACAGAAGCCATATGCTTACCTTAGAAAACACTTTACAACTAACAATGCATAAAGTGTGTTTGTAAGCATGTGTTTTTAGATGTCCTGTTTTACCAAAGTGCAGTTGTTGGAGTACTCTGTGGGGTTGACGACAGTGAGCTGGTACAGCATCTTGCAGACGATGATGACACAAACCCAGATGGTGGAGAGACAGGAGGCCATTGCTCTGAAACGGCCGTAAGGCATGGCAAAACTCCACAGCACCACCAGGACCAAGTTCATTGCAGATGGCTATGAATGAAGGGGGAAAACAAGAAAGTAAATACAAGGCAAGTGAAGTGTGAAACACTGACATATCACCTCATAACAAGATGGCAGAAGCAGATGGCTGTTTCTCTGGTGTGCCGAGAAACTACATAAATAACTGCAGGTTATGAAACCGACACAATGAAATGGCCTAAATATGAGAGTGTGCAGACCTCCAATAGCGCCACCCAGACGACAAAATAAGCCACAATTTTGACGATGTGCAGCTCCAATACTCTCCAAATGAAACTCTGGACATGGGTCAAGGTGTCAGAGAACTTCCTAGACAGAACCATTAGTCTGTCCATCACCAGTCCCCACTTGCTGGGTATCGCCTCTGAAAACAGAGTAAGAATGTACACTAAAATTAGGGGTGTATGATGGCAACCATATCAGGGCCAATATTAAGTTTAAAATTCTTTTCATTGAGTTACACCAGCACAGAAGCATCATTTATTACTCTCACCGTCAACCTCTGATGGATCATCACCCTGCTCTGTAATGAGATCTTCCTCCTCAAATCTTACTTCCTCTGTGGATTGAACCAAATCTGGATTCTCTATACCTCTCTTCCTGTGGGGAGATCAACAACAGCACTGTCAGTGATAATAATACAAAAAAGAAAAAAAAATCAACAAAAAAGAAAATTCTCAAGTCGTAACTCTTCAATGTCTCAAATATTCTCAAATATTTCTCACAGAATGCAACTGGTTAAATTGAGTAATAAAAAAATACCCTTGGAATCTGCATCAGATTAAAAAAAAAAAAAAAAATCAAAATATACATTTAAAAATTATAATCAGGATTATTAATATTTTAAATAATAGGGCTGGGCTACACAGTGTTCTTGTTATAATAAATAATAACAATAATTTGTTACATTTATATAGCACTTTTTTGGGTACTCAAAGCGCTTTACATAGAAGGGGGAATCTCCTCATCCACCACCAGTGTGCAGCATCCACCTGGATGATGCGACGGCAGCCATATTGCGCCAGAACATCCTTTTGGCCAGGATGCCGGGGTTACACCCCTACTCTTTTTTGAAGGACATCCTGGGATTTTTAATGACCACAGAGAGTCAGGACCTCGGTTTAACATCTCATCCGAAGGACGGTGCTTTTTACAGTATAGTGTCCCCATCACTATACTGGGGCATTAGGACCCACACAGACTACAGGGTGAGCACCCCCTGCTGGCCTCACTAACACCTAAGCAACCTAGTTTTCCCAGGAGGTCTCCCATCCAGGTACTGACCAGGCTCAACCCTGCTTAGCTTCAGTGGGCGACCAATCTTGGCCTACAGGGTGATATGGCAGCTAATGCAAATGAATGCAATGTTACACATTACATGTACACTATAGTACTTTCAGTCTACTATGGATAGTTAAATGCAACTAATCCAACCTAAGCCCTGTGTTTAATGGTTTAAACCTCAAAATTAAAAGTGACTTCAAAATTTTTAGATATTAATTTCTGAAATGTTTCTAAGGCCTTGTTCTGCTATTTTATTTTTGCATGTGGAACAGAAAGAATACAAGGAAAAATAATGCATCACTAACAATAATGCAACAAAAAATAATGCAATACTAACAATATACCAAATTTTACATTTTAACACGCAATTACACATTTGACTGCATCTAAAATAAAAAGGTATAGTACACTCAAAAAGATTTCGGCCTATTTTTAAGATTTACACATCAATTACATAAACCTAAAATATACAAATTTAATAGAGTTAAATTTAGTTAATTTAGCTAAAATGACAATTATTTGCAATTTGGCAATAAAATGTTAAATAATAATAATAATAATGCATTTTTAATAATAATAATAATAATAATAAATGAATTTATATGCATTTGTTGCTGTATTAAAAATTTAAAAAATACAATCCCAAATAAAGCAAATATGAAACTTAAGTTGTGATGTGTTTTTTTTATGTTGTTGTAGTTCAATAACAGGTACATTTGCAGATAATAGTGGATTTCCTTTTTTTTCTTTTTTAAATTAGGTAATAATGGAGTTAATTAATATTACTCAGTGCTTAAATGTTTAATTACATTGTAACAAGGACACCTTAAAATAAAGTGCATTCTAGGGATGTCAGTCACTTAAAATATTTGATTAATCTCAAATTATGATTAATCTCAATGTTAACACATTCAGTTTCTGTTTAAGGCAAGTGAATTTGTGTAATTAACACGATCAGAAATCGAGGACAATGCTCCAATAAATGTGCGTGTCTATATGAAAAAAGCACTGGACAAAAGTAGATTTATTTAAACATCTGAATTATAAAACTGCAAATGTGTGCTCCATTACAGTACTTCAGCTTTGATCAGTTTGTATTAGCTCTGAATGCTCAGTTTCTGACATCTCCCAAAAGATAATGAAACAGTTATGATGAAAATTTATTTGAACAAATTATTCTAAATAGTATTCAGAATTTATAGTGTTAAAAACCTAACTACATATGCTAACTTTTACAGTTCAAAATAAAGAATGCCTTTTAAATTATTCTAAAATGCATTTTATTTTGGTAAATTAAAATTAGTCTAGAATATACGAATGCATTTGTTCAGAGGTAGTGCTCATGCCTGTGGATGGGTGTGACATTCTCCAGATCGGTGATCTTCATAAAGGGCTTATGGAAGTAGTGAAGCTGAAGAATACAGGCCAACAGGAAGAAGCCTGGGATCACAATACTGGTGAAGAGCTCAGATAGTTTAAATGTCTCCAGTCCCATGTCAGCCAACCTAGAGATGGAGAACCACATGCAATTATCACAAGACATGTACCTAAAAATGAAAATTCCAACATCACTTACTCACCCATATAACTTTCCAAACCCATAAGACTTTCCATACAACACAAAACAAGACACTATGATTACAGTCTTTTGAAGCTTTTTTCCAGCTCTTCTGAAGCTTAAAGGTCCCACACTCATTTACTTTAATTGTGTTGAAAAGAGCAGTAGGAACATTCAAATAAACTTCTCCTTTTGTGTTCCACAAAGACATAAATAAACATGGGTTTGGAATGACATTAAAGTCCTTCTTTTCATATACCCTCTGAAACACTAACAAACAGTAAACACTAAACCAGGGGACATACTGTTGTTCTGTGAATCCAGTGAAGTTTCCCCAATAGCCTGGAAAGTCCTCAAACTGAAAGGTGTATATAGCAATAAGCACCACCATGGTGTAAGCCACCACCATCCACCAGAAGGCCTTCAGCAACCTCCTCCAGAGAGAATAGTACACCTAAGGACAGAGAGGTTTTTTTTGCTCAGTTTTATGACTAAATTTAGAAAAGAACATTATATCTCATACTGTATGTGGGCTGGTAAAAGTGTACCTGATACAGGCACAGGCAGAGCAGAAATAGCAGCATGTAGACGATCTTGTAGGCTACAAGCTTTCCTGCAAAGCTGACCATGATGAACATGCCTCCACACACGTAGATCCAGTACTTAGCGTACAGACTCATCACCAGCCCACCAAACACCTTCAAAATCGACTCATTTCGACCTGTGCTCTCTGAAAGAGAAAGAGAGAAAAAAACACTCTCAAACTTCACTATCTGTGGTGAAATGAGAAACCCAAAAAATAAAATGACAAAATAAGAAGAGTTTAACCACTCAAAGCTAAAGTTTTTATGACTTTGTATATAAAACCCTAATTTTAAAGTACTTAAGTGGTGCTTTTTTTGTCATCATAACTGCTCAACTGTCTCAGTCTCTCTTTTTTTTTGGAAAAGAGCAGTGTAAACTTTCTACAGATGTTCTCTTTTTGATTTCTATACATTTTGATTTTCATACAGGTTTAGACTGACATAAGCATGAATACATGAGGACAGAATTTACATTTTTGTGTAAACTAGTCCTTTAAGCAACTGCCTTTGAAATTAACTTTAATTCACTGAAAAAAACAAAACACAAATAAAAAATAAAAATGTTGTTGGATTTAAAATTTTCACCATGAATTCAACAATTTTGAAGTAGAAAGACTAAAAAGTTTTTTTTTTCATATACACTACCACATGCTGTATTACGTATCGACTAATAAATTACAGAAAGTTTAGCAAACACTTATCATCAGGTAAACGTCAGGTAAACAGCAAAAGTCAACAGGCTTTTCAAAGTGAAAACAAAATTAAAACTAAATTGGCTGTTGGTGGCAGTGTGTGTGTTTGCCAAGAAAACCAAGAAATGGGAAGAATAGATGAGGTGGAGCAGAGGGGAATTACGAATGTTTTAATAATGATGATTAATAGACAGTGATTAATGACTTAATTTCCTGAACTTCCTGAATGAATCAGAAAGAAATCTTTTTTTTTTTTTGTCTTATACGTCCTGGCTTTGTGGTTAGCACTCTTGTTCCAGATAAATGGCAGGGTGTTCATGTAGTAGATGATGTGAGTTTGACTCTGGTCCCTGGGCCCAACATCACTTCCTGTTCTCTCAACATTTGATCTATCAACAAAATGGCACAAAAGCAAACAAAATTGTCTCTCCTGATGCTCTCGCTCACCTTCAGTGGTGACCTCCTGCAATGGTGCAGTTATTTTCTTCTTCCTGCTGAACATGTCCTTTACAGACTGTCTCAGCAAAAGCCAAAATGTCAACGTGAACAGCAGCTGAGAATAAAGAAAAAGAGTGAAGCAATATTTACACTTTGTGTATTATGAAACATCATGAGAATAATGACTGATCATGTGCTTTATGTGTGGTTGGATTGTGTAAAGATGTAGCAAGTGAGAACAAGTTTTCCCATCTACAACCCGAATTCCAGAAATGTTGGGACGTTTTTTAAATTTGAATAAAATGAAAACTAAAAGACTTTCAAATCACATGAGCTAATATTTTATTCACAATAAAACATAGAGAACATAACAAATGTTTAAACGGAGAAAATTTACACTTTTATCCACTAAATGAGCTCATTTCAAATTTGATGCCTGCTACAGGTCTCAAAAAAGTTGGCACGGGGGCAACAAAGGGCTGAAAAAGCAAGACATTTTGAAAAGATTCAGCTGGGAGAACATCTAGCAACTAAGTTAATTGACATCAGGTCTGTAACATGATTAGCTATAAAAGGGATGTCTTAGAGAGTATCTCAGAAGTAAAGACGGGCACTTTTTCCAATCTGTGAAAAAGTGCGCAAAAAGATTGTGGAATGCTTTAAAAACAACGCTCCTCAACATCAAATTGCAAAGGCTTTTACAAATCTCATCATCTACAGTGCATAAAATTATCAAAAGATTCAGAGAAGCTGGAGAAATCTCCAGTCTCCAATCTCCTTGCGTAAGGGGCAAAGCCAAAGACCTTTGTTGGATGCCCGTGGTCTTCGGGCCCTCAGACGACACTGCATCACTCATCAGCATGATTCTGTCATTGACATTACTAAATGGGCCCATGAATACTTCCAGAAACCACTGTCGGTAAACACAATCCGCCGTGCCATCTGCATATGCCAACTAAAGCTCTATCATGCAAAAAGGAAACCATATTGTATGTGAACATGGTCCAGAAGCGCAGTGGTGTCCTGTGGGCCAAGGCTCATTTAAAATGGACGGTTTCAAAGTGGAAAAGTGTTCTATGGTCAGACGAGTCCAAATTTGACATTCTTGTTGAAAATCACGGACACCGTGTCCTCCGGGCTAAAGAGGAGGGAGACCTTCTAGAGTGTTATCAGCGTTCAGTTCAAAAGCCAGCATCTCTGATGGTATGGGGGTGCATAAGTGCATACGGTATGGGCAGCTTGCATGTTTTGGAAGGCACTATGAATGCTGAAAGGTATATAAAGGTTTTAGAGCAACATATGCTCCCCTCCAGATGATGTCTATTTCAGGGAAGGCCTTGTGTATTTCAGCAGAACAATGCAAAACCACATACTGCAGCTATTACAACAGCATGGCTTCATAGTAGAAGAGTCCGGGTGCCTGCAATCCAGATCTTTCACCTATAGAGAACGCATCATTGGCGCATCATTAAATGAAAAATACGTCAAAGATGACCACGAACTGTTCAGCAGTTGGAAACCTATATCAGGCAAGAATGGGACAAAATTCCAACACCAAAACTCCAGAAACTCATAACCTTGATGCCCAGACGTCTTCAAACTGTTCTGAAAAGAAGAGGAGATGCTACACCATGGTAAACGTGCAACAGTTTAAACATTTGTTATGTTATGTATATTCTATTGTGAATAAAATATTGGCTCATGTGATTTGAAATTCTTTTAGTTTTCATTTTATTCAAATTTAAAAAAACGTCCCAACATTTCCGGAATTCGGGTTGTACATTTCTTCCTAACTTCAAGGTTTATTGGAGCCATCTGTATCCCAATACATAAAGCCATTAAGAATTTGAATTTTATACAGAAACTTAGTGCATTCTTAACTAAAAGTAGTGCTTCCCAACTCGTGTAGACATACCAGCAATACATATTCTACCTTTTCTAACACATCCATTTCAGGACTTGAGACTTGTCTCCACAAGCTAATGAGTTGAATCAGGTGTGTTTGTGTAGGAAGGTTTTGAAAATGTGTACTGTTGGTGTACCTCCAGGAACAGTGTTGGGAAACACTGAATTAAAGAACATTTTAGGTTCAATACAAGTCAACCTTGACAGCGTTTGTGGAGTAATGTTGATTACCCATGCCAAAAAAATAACTACTTCTCCCTTGTTTTCTTAAACGAAAAAGACAAAAAAAAGTTGGAGGCACTTACAATGGGAAAGAACGGGGCCGGATAATGGAGGATTTAAAATTGAAATGCAGAAATGTGAAGCTTATAATTTTATAATATCACAACAATTCATCTGTTAAAAGTTGCATATAATTTGAGATATAATGTTGTTCTCATCAGTTTTACAGTCATTTTAGGGTTTTATGTATCATGTTGCCATGAAAACAGTATTGTAAAATTGTATACAACTCTACCCAGAAAAGACTGAGCAATTTTTAAAACTCATCATGCTAAACACATTTGTTTGTGTCTATCCTACTGAACAGTGAGAATTTTATAGAATTTACATTGAGCCCATTCACTTCCACTGTAAGTGTCTCACTGTAACCCTTCTCTAAAAATTATGATTAATAAACAGTAGTTAATGATTTAATTTATTGAACTTTGAATGAATCTGAAGTGAACAGTATATGCTTAAATGTCATGGCTTTATGGCTGGTGCATATGCCAGAGCATTAATGTGGTAGATGTGATTTTGAGTCTGGTCTGTGTCATAAATTTCTCTGTAATTTTAAAGTCAATTTAGAGTTTTAGATATACTGTAATGTTGCCATTGAGATGATTGTATACAACTTGTATTGTTTATGTCTTGTGGCTTTGCTACTGAATCAGTGAGAACTTTATTGTTTAGGTACAAGCCCCATTCACTTCCACTGTAAGTTCCTCCTTTTTTTCTATTTATTCAACGAAAAGGCCAAGTTAAAATTAATTTTCCTTGTAATCAACATTACACTGTAAACGCTTGATGAAGCTAAATTCTGTTGAACCCAGAATGTTTTCATTTTAAATATCAACTTGATTATTGTCTAGTATCAACTAGTATAACACGATAATGGCAGTCATACAAAAAAATACATTTGCCAGAGCTTCACTGTCCTCACCATGGCTCCTAAACGCAAACAGGGGTACTGTGCTCGGTCCAAACCCAGCTGGTGCAGGCTCATGGTGCCAATGTGCTTGGGCAGTTCCCTTTCTAGGTCCATGGCCCACACATACTGCAGGCAGCAAAGAGCTAAACCATACAATAGAATGAAAGGAGAGCAAAGATTGGCAAAGCGTTGACGTGCCCGCAGCATCCAGATCACACACGACCACAGCAGCAGCACAAACGTCAGCCAACTATGGTATGTTATACTCCACACCTGCAGGGGGCAAGAATATAAATATATTACTCAGGTGTAAATTATTGTTCAGACAATTAATCAGCACAAAGCTTTACATCTATAGACAGAAGAGAATATTTGTTTTACCATCATGGCAATGAGGGCACAAATGTAACTTTGTTGCAAGATCATTCGTCCCACCAGACGAAGAGGATTATCGGCTGCGGCCTCTCCACTGGGCCCTGCACAATCAAACATCACAGGCTCAGAAACATACATACAGACATAAAGGTGAACTGGCATCTTCTGTAAGTGTAAATGCACAATGTACATTGCCCTACCTATGTCATGTTGGCTTGAACCATTGATCACAGGTTCTTCAGACATTTGTGATTCAGACAGAGGTGACTCTCCCGTGGTGAGAAGTGTTTGCTAAACAAGACAAACCAAAGTACACAATGGTTTCACAAAAGGGCAGCATCTGACACTTATATTTTTAAGTACTTAATCTGATTTTTATTCCTTTAATTCATCAAATATTCATTCCACATCATTGTGCTATCAGGTAAAAGGTGGTTAGGTGAGAATATTCAGCAGGAACACGCATTCCCTTCTCTTAAAGGGACAGTCCAGCCAAGGCATAGTTCCAAACTTGTATGACTTTTTTCCTCTGTGAAATACAACAGAAAATATTTTGAATAACGCTGGTAACCAAAAAGTTTTGGTTTCCATTGTTTTCCACTGTATGGATAAACAATACACTGTATGGAACCAAAACTGTTTGGTTGCCAACATTGTTCAAAATATCTTCTATTATGTTCCATAGAAGTAAGAAATGATGACAGAATTTTCATTTTCAATTTCATTTTCATTTTAACAGTCACACTCTGAATTCAATAGATTATTTTTTCAGTAATGAAGCAATGTATGTGACTACTTATTATTTCTCAATAATTTTATTATAGCTACTGTTCATATAAAAATATAATTATCTGTATTCCAAATGTGCTTCATTTTAATAACATGTAGATTGGTGTTAGGACATGTTTTGTATAATAAAAATACTAAAATATAAACTTGTTTACAATCATACAAATACATATTTTCTACTTCAAAAGATCATTTGATGATCATTATTAATACTGTTTTTTATTATTGACTTTTTTGTCATTGCAGCGCTATTTCACACATTACATAAAAGCGGTGCAATTAGTCTGACATTAGTTTGACACAACTGAACCAATCTGCAAGCTTATGTTACATCTATGAAAGAGCACTGGAAAGCATTTCAGTGTATTCCATTTTAAGCATTTCTGTACAAACATCTGCTAAAATTTTACAGAGATTTACATGCATTCTGAAGACTAAAAGTTGCCACAGACATGGATGTACATGCTATTTTAGGATTTTTTTATTGCTATATTTTTGTACTCAGCACTGTTGAGTATTAACATACTCCCATTTGATTGAGAATAAAAATCTGAGTAAATATACTTGTTTTTAATAAAATTGGGGCTTGTCCAGGATAATTTTTTTTGTTGTCAGGTTGTTTTCGTGAAAGTTGGTCAGTACAAGTTGTGTGTTTTGTTTTGTTGGTAGAATAGGTAGGAAGAATCATAGGCAGAGTTTGTGAAGTACCATAGTGATTCAAGTCTTACCTTAGTGTCATCTTCATTACTGTGTCTCCTTGCCTCCCATGGCCTGAGCTCCACTTCCTCTCCAGCCTCACCCTGAACTGCTTTAACTGCTCCACCCTCATCGGTCTCCACAAACAGAAAGACATTACATCAGTTAATATATGAATCACCAACTAACCCAAAATCCACAAACAATGAGTCAAATATTATTCAGTGGCTTACAAGGGCACAAATGTAATGTGTGGATAACTGAGATTATTGTACGTGGCATCTTCAAAAAAAAGTAATTAAATTCAGTCAACAGCTTTATATATATTGAAATTTGATGTCCTTTTTTAAGCTTGACATCAACCGGTTGGAAAACAGCATGTACATTCTGCTGGTTCTCTTAAGGTAATGATGACAATTCTCATTTTTGGGTGAATTATCCCTTTAATTGAACAAAGGAGTGTGTGAAAGCACCTTGTCTGTGTGGCCAAGACTGTAACTGTTGATTTTCAGCACAATAGTCACAGAGATGTACAAGAGGAAAAGAATGCCAGGATTGACGTACACCGGCCAGTCATGTTGCGTGTTGAGGTTGATGTCAAAAGAAGAACAGTTTCCAGGTTTTATTATATCCTTTAGGCCAAACAGTCTGAAGCAAAAAGAAAACATTAAAAAAAACGTGAGTGAAAAACATGCACACTTTGACTTTCTGTGATATTCTGGTCACTACATATGGCCCAATTATGATTTTTTAATGTTTTTGAAAGTCTTATGCTCACCAAAGCTGCATTAATTTGATCAAAAATATTGTCAAAACTGTAATATTGTGAAATATGACACTTTAAATGAACTGTTTTCTATTTTAAAATATAATTTATTCCAGTAATGGGAAAGCTGAATTTTCTGCAGCCACTGCTGTGTCACATGGTCCTTCTGAAATCATTCTGATATGCTGATTTGGTGCAAGAGACATTTCCTATTATTATCCATGCTGAAATGAAAACCACGATACACTAGAATTCAAAAGTCTGAGGTAAGATCTAAAATAAATAAATAAAATTATTCAAAATGTAACGATGACAAAATGTAAAATAGAATGCTGCGGAGCAAGTAGACTTGCTTCAGCTAAATGCTCAGATCATAAAATGAAAAGAACATGCTGCTGCTGCTAGAGAGAGAGGAAGATCCCCCCATAGCAGATCTATGCAGGTGGTGCTGGGGAGGTGGTGGGCTAATAGGAGGATACGCATTGCGCGCAGACATGGCATACAAAGCATACATCCGGGTTATACTGTATATGGCACATGGTAATGAGTATGTGAACCCGATTTGCTGAGGACATTCAATTGAATGAACCAAATAGTGTTTCATGGCTGATCTAATCATTAAATTGATCAAATGTGACATCCATTTATAATGTTACATAATATTTCTATTTCAAAAATGAAAAAGGAAAACCTGTTTTCAACATTGATTATGATCAGAACCATTATTAACAATTGACCGTTCGCAAAGAGCTTGATTGACAGGCGATCTGACCAATCAGAAAGCAGAGATTATGCGCCGCCGCTGCTATCCGCCATCTTGCCCGACAGCTACAACAGGTCTCCATAGAAATACATGTTAAAACGGGGTAAAAAAGATCGACTGAACTGAAACTTTTTCAATATAACTAAATATAAATATGTGCGGAGGGTTAAGCTGTGCTGTTGTTGGTTGCCACGGTAACGGTAATAAGCTAAGGTATTCATTTAAAGTACTTGTTTTGCATACCAGAAAATCTGTCATGTCCGGCGCTGAATGCATGGCTTGCAGCGCTGAAGTTAAATACTGAGTGTTAAATAATAAAATATGTTAAAACGTGTGCTCTTATCATTCCGTGGACAAAATCCCGTGAATTTAGCCCGATCGGAAGCTTTATATGCACATGTGCGCTCATCTGTTTTCAATGCAGCTCTCCTCGCGTCGCTTCATGTCATCTTCCCTCTCAGTGAACTATGACAGGTCCACACTGTGGGCATCGTCATTGCGACACTCTAAAGTGATGAAACTATGGCACTATGTACTTTTTAAAATCATTTTTATAGGTTTCATGTTATATTGTTGGCTCGGAAAATATGTAAATGCACATGCCCAGTAGCTAGCCTTAACCACAAATCAGACAGGATAGTAGATTAATTTCGGTGGACTTAAACTTGAAAAATGGTGTGTTCCGCGGTTGAAATGAAACACTTTCTGATGTTTATTCATGTTCATTTCTTGCTTTAAGTAAATATGAAAAGACGATCGGTTCACGTGTTTGAACTGAGGCAATACAGTGATCTGCCACGACATATTGAAGAGCCACAAAACGGTATTTATTGTTTGAATTTCTTTAAAAATGACTCAATTTAAAAGCTGAGGGTCCTGAGACCTTGTTTCATATCAGAGTGACTGCCTGTCTTCTCTGTCGATGTTTTCTCAGTTTACTGTTTGCTCTGCGATGTATTTTTCACTGCGTGAGAACACATGTGCGGCATTGTTTGTCGGTCATGGCAACAGTAACTAAGGGTGGGCGGGGTTTGCGAACGGTCAATTGAGCACCAATAATAATTGATAATAACCATGCAGCACACATGCTTATGTTTGTTCAAATTTATGTACAGTACAATAGTAACAGTGATGCTTGCCTTTGCACACACTAATAATCTTAATCTGACAGCAGTGTGCATGAGACATTTTGTATGCGACATGTTTAGGACAATAATGTGTGGCAGAATTTAGTGTTATCTCACTGTGACAGCTGTGACAGCTATCTGCAACAGCACATAGGTCAGCAGTGATTTGTGTGTCAGGAAAAATGCACAGAGCTGGCAACCTCACCAAGCCAGGTTTTACGGCCAGTTAGTGTGGGTGTCACTCTCCAGATATCTAAGGCTTAAGTCTCAGTGTTGCTTTTCAGTGGGTTATGCAAGGCTGGCAGGATACACCACCTTCACCGCCCTAGCCTGAGGCTCTATTTTAGTCCAGCAATAACTCTCGCATTTACATCACACCCTGCCTCAACACAAGCCTCATGTAATGAACATACATGAATACAGAACCTAAACAGGCCAGTCTGCTCCTTTAAAAATATGGACAAACCATAGTAGAGTAAGATGGAGTAAGAAACTTGAAATCCTATTTGGAATGCAAGTAATGATATTTTTATATGAACAGTAACTTTAATAAGATCACTGTGAAATAAAGATAAACATTAACTGAAATAAAACATTTCAAAACACTGATAAATTATAATAACTATAACAGTAGCTCAATGATACGAAAATAACATTGGACAGATGTACCTTGGTGGCACGATGTTATTAGTGTTATTATTTTTAAAATGTAATAATTAACATAATTCATGGGGTTATTATTCAATTCCAATTTCTTTTTTAAAATGAAAGATTTCTATTTTGAATAAATGCTGCTTGTTTAACCTTTTTTCCTTGTTGACTAAAAGTATACTTTTTTTAAAAAATATTACCCCAAACTTTTGAATTGTAGTGTATTATGGTTGTCAACTGACTTCAACATTATAATAAGAAATAAGATTGATAGAAATCATTCAATTTTAATTTATACTGTTATTATATTATGACGTGTTCAGTTAAAATATGGTAAATTTCATATTCATATGCCTGTGTAAAAGTCATAGAATGAGTTTACCTTTCAGATGAATCTCTTTTACTGGTATTATACTTTGTATGTTATTGGTTGTTCAACAAAATTGTCAAAGCACAGTTTTAATATATTGATTTAACTCATTTAGTATTTTACTTTGATGACACTTTAAAAATTATATAAATATAAGAATTAGATATATAATAATCCTTTATGTTATGTAAAAGTTTACCCAGAGGCGCTTTTTGCCAAAGATAAATGTTGCATTTTGCGCTATGATAACTAAATTAGAAAGATGTGTTTATTTATTTTCCGTCAATAACATATTGGCTGATGGATCATCATTCTGTACATGCTAAACTTATATCTAAAGATGTTAAAATTTTCAAGTAAATATTCTTAAGGGGGAATCTTCTCTCATATTTCCAAATTGTTTGAATCACTTCACTGTACCATAATACTGCCACAGTACTACCAATAATGGTCACTGTGATTTTCCAAGTAGAACATGTTCCTGGATCAACATTCTTTTGTTGGTCCTGGAACAAGATTCCTGTCCTAACCTCAACCCTAACCATTAACTTGATGGTTCTAAACCAAGCCTTATGCTTAATCCTAACTCAAACCATACTGTTTGATAGCAATGTTGCCCTAGAACCAACAAAAGATGTTGATCCAGGAAATGGTGCCAATGTTGTCCTACTTCTAAAAATCAAGGTAACCAGCCTCATTGGTTTACAGGAATGTTGTTCCAGGACAAATAATGATGTTGAACTGGGTATACATACTACTTCAACAAATCAGAACAATTTTCCAATAACAGGACAGTGAAAATGATGCCACAGTGTTACAGATGTATTGAACACACAGTACAGTGAACATGAAGGGAATTGAGAGAAATGGACAACAATACCTGGCCCACAGGCCCGCTGGGGAGAACATGTCTTGTGCAAATGAGCTCTGATACAGGTAAAGACACACCAGGTGTCCCCCTGTGAAGAAAGCCACCATCACGCACAATGCATTAAATCCCAGATGGCTGATGGGAAAGTGGCAAGCCCACCATGTGCACACTCCAATAAAGAGAAGGAAGTAGAAGGCAGAGAACGCAGAGGGTAAAGTGATTCCTGGAAAGAGAAAGACATGAATTCAAATCCAATTCACATACAATTTAAAATTAGATTTGAAACATTCTCTACACAAGTGCTTCTATCTTCAAAAGCTTCACCTAACAAGGTGCTCTGAAATGCATCAGAACATATTTCAGAATATAAAACTAGTTCTTTTGCCACAAGAGCTGCATTAGCACAGTTTTATAAACATAACTTGTGTCCCAAATGACATGTTATAAGGAAAGCCACAATAGTTGAGTGCATGAAGTGTTGAACATTTCGCAGTTCTTTCTGAAGTGCACTTTTCAATTAAATGTTTTGTGTAAACACGCTGCTCAGACTATGAAATGGCATAGAATAATGAGTAAGCAGCGATGGGTAGTTTCCTCTTTTAGGTCAACTTGTGTAATGGCGAAGCAACAGTTGAGCATTTTAATCTGTCAGCGTGTTTATAGATAGCTACCTGAATAATAACACATCAAGTTTACTGGCACACACATTTGAACAGTGCAATGAGACTGCACTTGCAAAATGCTTTTGTTTACTTGCGTAGAGTGTTTCTGGTATAGAGTTTCTGGCCATCCCTCAAAAACAAAGTCTATGAGGAATCAGTTGCAGTCTGGAACCAGTTCCATGTTTATGTCAACTGAGATATAATGACTGCATCCCAAATCATTACTTCTACTACCCAATGAAATATTTGTTGGTGATGGAAAAGTACATCCCTTGGAAAAAAGCGTATGCCAAAAATGGGACATTTTAAAACAATCAAATTGCATCTAGAAACTTCGGAAACCTTTTGTCACATGCTGTTTTCTATGTGCATGTAAGCATACTGTGCATAGCTATATTTATTGTCTTACAATACATAATCATCTTTTTTAATAATTATTTAGAATGATTACTACTGTGGGAGCCTCGACCTTACATTCAACGCTATGAGAGATGACAAGGAACATATCCACTATTACTATTCAGCATGCTATTTTCAAGATATTTTGGGAAGTTGTGATGCATATCATTTCTAAATCACACATACTATTTATAATAGATTGTATACAAAACCTGTATTTCGGATTTAAGACTGATACAGGTTCTTGTTCTCACAACTATTCTTGACATATGGACACAATTCGTACCTTTGATTTCGAATCTCATCCATTTAATCTCTCATTATTTATTGTTTGTAATGTCCAACTTTATGTTTAAACCCGCTGATTCTCTTACCAGCTAGCGCTAGTAGTGTGACAGCCAGGATGCGGCCCATGTTCCTGAGGAAGCGCTGTGCCGTGGCACGCAGGCGGGCAGCTAACTGTGCCGCCCTGCTGCTTGAGTAAGGACTCTCCTCATCTTCTGTCTCACTACATGACAACATTCCCTCATCTTCTACTCCCACATCATCATCATCATCATCTTCCGTTTCATCCTCCTAAAAACAAGAGAACAGAAACATGAGAAAGACTTGACTGATGCTGGGATGAAAAAAATAGGCCACATAAGAATTACGTTTTTAATCCAAAATCATATACATGTTTTTCTATTTCTACCGGTGGTCATTAATCTTTGAAAATGACCTAAGTTCTACTGAAAAGACGTGTGATATTGGTGAGCTTGTGTCCCAAACTTTAAAACCAAGACTGAGAATATCAGCCTTTGAAAGCACTGTAAAAGAGAAACTGAGAAACAGATACAGTAAGAGACAGAAACTGTGGGATGTGTTTAGAAAGTGATAAATGTGAACAAAACATCAAAAAGGTGAAGAAAGTTTTTGCAGGCATGTACTTGTATGCACATGTGAGAGTGTGTTACTCTTGGCTCCTCAGGGTCATAGCCATCATATCTGGCCAGGCCTGCGGAGCCAGACAGGCATGTTTGCATCATGAGGCGTTTTTGGACAAAAGCTGAAACACTGTTCAAACCAGTGACCTGGTGTAGTCAAAGAGGTCTATAATACCTGAAGAGACAAAAGGTATTTTCAGAACTGAACACAAAAGAAGATATTTTGAAGAATGCTGGTAACCCAACAGTTTCTGCTAGCCATTGAGTGCTTTTAATTAAAATCTGGTCTTTGGCAGGTCTTACATTTTGGAAAATAAAACCTCAGATGAACAACAACACATGACATATTGCATCGTGTCATTATTTATTTAACAAAAATAAAGCCAAGATGGAAAAGCCATGTGTGACAAAGTTAGGACACCATTACTGTTAACATAGGAATTAAGAGGGTAAGTAGCAGTCAGGGACTGCTAATCAAACGGCTTTGATTAACTGATCATCAGCAAGTGTGAGCACCTTCATAAAAGCAGAAGTTTTGGCAGTTTGCTGGTCTGGAGCCTTCAGGTGTGTGTTAACACAATGCCAAGAGAAGCAATTGTTGCTGCCATCAATCTGGGAAGAGTACTACGGCCATTTGCAAAACAATTTGAAGTCCATCAATCTACAGTGAGGAAGCTTATTCACAAGTGGAAGACATTCAAAACAGACAACAATCCTCCCAGGAGTGGACGTCCCAGCAAATTCACCCCAAAATCAGACCATGTAACGCTCAGAAGAATGGCAGGAATATTCTTACCCAAGAACTTCCCAAGAATACCCAAGAACTTCACTGCAGACTCGACAGGCCTCAGTTAACATGTTAAATGATAAAGTTCATGACAGTACAAT
The DNA here is from genome assembly GCA_021397915.2 of Tor tambroides. Taxonomy (NCBI): domain Eukaryota; kingdom Metazoa; phylum Chordata; class Actinopteri; order Cypriniformes; family Cyprinidae; genus Tor; species Tor tambroides. The sequence goes on from JAFVLL020026612.1 coordinate 19,307, forward strand.
TAGAAAAATATAGGACAAGTATGGCATGTTTGGAAGGCTTGCCAGAAGAAAGCCTCTTCTATCTGAAAAAAAACATGGCAGCACGGTTTAGGTTTGCAAAGTTGCATCTGAACAAACCATAAGACCGTTCTAGAACAATGTCCTTTGAACAGATGAGACCAGAGTGGAGATTTGCACTCATAATGCACAGCAGCACATTTGGTGAAACCTAGAGAGCATATCAGCACAAACACCTCATACCAAATGTCACATATGCTGGTGGAGGGCTGATTATTTTGGGCTTTTTTGGAGCCACAGGACCTGGGCACCTCACAGTCATTGAATCAACCATGAACTCCTCTGTATACCAAAGTATTCTAGAGTCAAATGTGACGCCATCCGTCCGACAGCTAAAGTTGGACCCGTATTGGATCACGCAACAGGACAATGATCCCAAGCACAGCAGCAAATCTACAACAGAAGGGCTGAAAAAAAAAAGAATCAAGGGGTTTCAATGGCCCAGTCCAAGTCCAGACCTCATCCTGACTGAAATGCTGTGGCGAGAGCTGTGCATAAACTTGAATATAAACTGGAGCAATGTTGTAAAGAAGAGTGGGCCAAAATTCCTCCAGAATGATGTGAGAGACTGATAAAGTCATACAGAAAATTATTACTTCAAGCTATTACTGCTAAAAGTGGATCTACAAGCAATTGAATCATAGGGTGTCCTAGCTTTGTCACACATGGTTTTCCATTTTGGCCTTTTTTTTTTAAATAAATAATGACGTTTTGTTGTTCATCTGAGGATTTATTTTCCAAATTTTATGAACTGCCAAGGACCAGATAATTTTTTTATTATGTCCTGATACAGAAAACCATGGAATTCAATAGGGTGTCCTAACTTTTTCACATGACTAATATATATATATATATATATATATATATATATACACACATACACACACACACACACACACATATACATATACACACACACATACATACATACAGTCAAACCAAAAGTTATTCAGACACCAGATATAATTTTTTTTATATTTTTTGGGTGCAGGACACTATAGATCATTTATGTAAGTGAGGATAGCAAAATAAAGTAAACTGTGACATATTATACCCAAAAATTCTTCATACAGGGGACTATTAGTAAAATTGATAAAAAATTTGGGACCAAAAATTATTCAGACACTTTGACATGTCCATGTTTTGCTTAAGTGGTTTTTCTTTAATTGCTAATGTGACCACAGACTGAACAAAATTAAGCATTGCTTGGTAACTGGTTGACCTAAATTGGTATTATCTAATTGTGTACTTAAATTTAACAGTTGACAGCTATTCAACCTAATTCATTACATACCTTTCTATCAAAGTTATCTGACATTATCAAGATGAAGTTTTTCTGACAGTTTAAATCTTGTTCTTGTCATATTTTATTACCATTCTCTAAACTATAGCAAATAAACTGTGATAATGTGAGAATTGTTGAAGGTGTCTGAATAAATTTTGGTTTGACTGTATTTATCCACGTATGTGTGTGAATATATATAGCATCTTTAATGCACCTGTTTTGGAGAAGGGCAATTAAAAGACATTTCCCATTATGAATTAGGATACAGCTTGGTTCTTTGGGTCAAATAGCTTCCTCCCCACATCCAAACCACTTCAGTGTTTGATTTCAGACAAGGCCACCTCACTCAGGCAATCTCAGACCGATTATGCCGCTCTAAGCGCAATCACAGTGTTTATATATGCCCAAATTAACTCAACCACATTAACCAGTCAAACCTTGATCCCTCTGTTTGCATTCCTTTAGCTTAAAAAAAACAGCTTTCAAACTGGTGTTCTGGTACAATATCAGTTCCTCATTGCATCATTGAAAACTTTGGATTCTTTCACGTATGTGAGATAAATTTTTAAACATCCACCTGTTCTTGCCGGCACATACTCCTCTGCTAGAATAAACTTCTGAAATAAACTTTGAATCTTACAACAAAGCAAAGAAAGTTACTTATGTGTAAAAAAAAGAGTGTGTATTCAATCCATTACTGAACTGAAGGGATACAATATGGTGCAACTGCATTAGAAGACACAAGGCTCACTATCACTGTGAGGGCATCAAAAAGACACAAAGTAGAGCTTTATGGTCTGTTCACTCTGAGGATGAGAACTATAGCTATAAACTTTTATTAAACATTAATTCTAAGAGAATAGTGGAATCCACACCAAAACTATAACGATAACACAAAGGAACGAGACTTTTGAAAACGCTGCAGACCCCGTTTTAGTTTGAAAACTCCAGGGTTGCGTTTCAGTGTAAACGGACCAAAACGGAGACTTTTGAAAATTATGGCGTGGCTGCCCACATTCTCTCTGCATATCCTTGACGCCCCTGTAAACAATAACATCATGCTCATTATTGTACCCATAGATATGTATGGGTAGATCCCCCCATACATATCGACCGCTCCAAGCATGCAGACGCAGCCGCCATCTAAATAATAGAGAATCTACCTATATCTATCGTTGTACATGCATGAATGGTCATGTGACATGCGTTTTCAGTTGTGTAGTGTAAACGGAGATCGTTTCTGAAACGCAGCGGAAACGCCAGTGTAAACAGGGCTCGTTTTCATTCTAAAATGCCGTTTTAAAATGAAAACGCACTAGTGTAAATGGGGCCTAAGGCTGTTTACACTAGTGCGTTTTCGTTTGCTACGGTTACGCCTGTCGTTTACATTACTCTTGCGTTCTCGACACTCGAAAATGGAGATTTTCGAAAACGCTGCAGACCCCGTTTTAGATGAAAAACTCTGGGGCTGCGTTTCAGTGTAAACGGACCAAAACGGAGACATTTGAAAACGATGGTGTGGCTGCCCACATTCTCTCTGCGCATCCTTGACGACCGTGTAAGCATAACATCATGGTCATTATGAATAATCATGTGACATGCATTTTCAGTTGTGTAGTGTGGACGGAGATCGTTTCTGAAACGCAGTCTAACTACAGTATACCTTTTTACTTGTGACAATTGTATTTGAAAAGTTGAGTTCATTCTAAGATTATCTTGCAAGAACAAAACTTGCCAGAATCACAAACTGTTGTCAGTCACAGAGCTTATTTTCAGCAGTAATATAAAAGTCGATGGAAAAATCCTATAAACTAGGGTGATGTTAACTTCAGGATTGGCTGGCAAAATTAAATTATCCCTTCAGCATTCTATAGTTAACATTCTTGGTGTGAAGGAGACTTTATAACTCTTGAGATGGTTTTTAATGGGGATAGTCCAGCTTACATACATACATATTCAATAACTCTTGATTTTTACAGTGCATTTCCAGAGCCTCAACCAGACTGTTGTAATGGATATTGAAGTGGCAAGAGTTTTGAGAAAGTTGCATGAAGTCAGCCAATCAGATTCGAGCTTCCCATGTTGGTCAGACTTTCCGTGGGTGAGATTTCAAGTCTGGCCACAAGACTGACCATAAACACTGAGGACCAGACGTTATGCCAAATGTCAAAAGTCTCACTGTGCAGGACTAAGTTTGTTTTCCTTCTTAGTCCATTTGCTCCTTCTGCCGATCTTTTGACCCTGAATATAAACCGGTGTTAGACTCCTTCAAGGGCACAGGAAGGTTGGATTTTTCTAGTCTTTTCAGCTCAGCGCATTATCAGTGTTCAGCATTGTCCAGGTCCTCCCTCATTCCACAGCCTCATGTGACTCTATTAACACCCTCTCCAACACTAAACATAGAGCCGCAATAAGGCATCAGCTGCCCTCTGGATGGATCCATGTAACGAATCTTCAGGCCAATCTAAGCCTTAATTAGTGAACAGGCTATACACTCTCAGAAAGAAATGTGCAATACCAGGTCAGCACCTGAACAACAGACTGAACAGAAGAATTTCTTTTAATCGACTGACAGTAATAATTACAACTAAAAACTAAAAACCATGCCAGAAGACCAAAAAAACCAGCAGACCAACTAAATCAAGCAGTTTTGTACCTTGGATATCTTTTTAAAATATCAAAATTTCAATGCCATGAACCTTGTATACTTTGTCAGTGACTAGCTTGTCCTCTGGTGTGCTCATTGTAGCAGCCTGGGAAGCTGTAAACAAAACACGGTTTCCTGATGGAAAAATGCCGGAAGTTGTGTGGTGTTTGACGTTATGAAAATGCCTGTTGTATTCTTAGTAGTTTTTTCCTTCTGTTTATTTTCCCTGTTTCTTTGAGCTTTCCACTCCATGCACGTATGGTGTACTTGAATGTTTAGAGTGTATTTAAGATCTTTCTTTATTTTTAATTTTCATAACTGCCTTCATAAGCCAATTTGCCACCTACCAATCACAGTGTTACATGGCTTAAATAAAACCGTAATATGTGTGATTAAAAGCAAATTAATACTTACATTTTATTCAGCATTGTGCATTCACTGACAGTTGTTTGCCAGTGTTTGCATTGAAAGTTACATAAAAACAACTATATTGCATTTATTGTAATATAGTCTGGAAACTGGTGTACTGACTTTGGTCTTCTTTGTTGTAGCTTTCCTTTTTTACTTCAGTAAAACAGTGAGTGCAGAGACATGTATAAACACATTTCATCTGATCGAATTGGCATCAGACTCCAAGTGCCACGGCCACAACAAAGCCCATTCATTCAGTCCCTTACTGCAAGCCAATGCTTTGGAATGTTTTGTAATTATGTTGTTCCTACACCAGTTTACAAGGCAGGTGTCAGACCTCTGTTGTGTGTGTCATGTGTTCCCGCCTCATGTTTCCTTATTTGGTTTGTTTCCTGTCCTTGTTTAGTGTGATTATTAGTTAATTCTTGTCCAGCTGTGTTTGTCTCATCATCTATGATTATCCTGTGTATTTTAGTCCTGTCTGTTCAGTTAGTTTTCGTCTGGTCTACTCGTTACTCCCCGGTGTTCCTGTCTGTGTCAGCCTTGCCTTGTCTTGCCCTGCCCTGCCTTGTCTTGTCTTGCCCTGCCTTGTTTGGATTCATTAAAGACTGTTATTTAGTTTACTCCTCGTCTCCGTGTTCTTTGTTCATCCCTGTTGTGTGCACCGTGACAGAAGACCAGACCGTAACAGTAAGCGGCGCCCCTTTTCACTGTTTTGTTTTCCGTTTTTGAAAGTTCTTTTGTTTTGCTCCTGTGTGTTTGTCCCGCGGCTAGGAAGTCGCGGGAAGTCGCACAGGAACATTTTAATCTCCTTGTCATGTCGGTCTTGTCTTGTCTATGGAGACTCATCTAGGGCAGGCGGCTCCTCGAGTTGTGGCCATGGAGGCCAGTCCCAGCCACCTGCCTCTCCTGTCGCGGAAGTGGAAGCGGTTGCTGAGGGACCCTGTGAGGGCCCCTGAAGTCATGTCATGCCCAGAAGAAGCCTCAGCTTCCGAGCTTAGCCCAGGAGGACTTCCTGTTCCTGTGGGCCATCCTTTTCCTGTTTGTCTAGCCCCGGTGAGCAGTTCTGTTCCTGTGTGTCTAGCCCCGGAGGACTGTCCTGTTCCTGTTTGTCTAGACCCGGAGGGCTGTCTGTTTGTCTGTTTGTTTAGGGGGGGGTTGGGTAGAAGGGCTCCAGCTGGAGTGGCCGGGCCGAGGGACGAGGCCACGGCCACAAGGACCACCTGCCATGGCCTCCTGAGCTCCCTGCACCGCCATGGCCTCCTGAGCTCCCTGCACCGCCATGGCCTCCTGAGCTACCTGCACCGCCATGGCCTCCTGAGCCCCTTGCTCCGCCATGGCCTTCGGAGCTCCCTGCACCGCCATGGTCTCCAGAGCTCCTGGCCTTCGTTCTGTCTGTTCCGCTCTGGAGGTCCCCGTCCTGTGTTCCTGTCCATGTCTGTCCTGAGGGGCCACCCTCCCTCCCCGGTGGAACTGTTACGGCGCGGGACGTGCCTTCCGGGAGGGGGGAGTTATGTCAGACCTCTGTCGTGTGTGTCATGTGTTCCTTATTTGGTTTGTTTCCTGTCCTTGTTTAGTGTGATTATTAGTTAATTCTTGTCCAACTGTGTTTGTCTCATCATCTATGATTATCCTGTGTATTTTAGTCCTGTCTGTTCAGTTAGTTTTTGTCTGGTCTACTCATTACTCCCCGGTGTTCCTGTCTGTGTCAGTCTTGCCTTGTCTTGCCCTGCCTTGTTTGGATTCATTAAAGACTGTTATTTTGAGTTTACTCCTCGTCTCCGTGTTCCTCATTCATCCTTGCTGTGTGCACCGTGACAGCAGGTTGTTGCTAGTTGGTTATAATGCTACAGTGCACAAAATTTTGTCATGAGAAGTGGTTTTTACACTGTTGCAGAAGTCTTTTGGAAATCAGAATAGTAATAGAAATAGTAAGTAAACATACAAAAATTAAACAAAGTCTTAAAAACCATTGCTCAATACTGATTCATTTTGGCAAATTCACTCACTTATGGCACATTTCAAAGAACTGTTTAGAAAGTTGTTAACAAGAGTTAGAAAGAGTTACACCACACATTTTGTTCAGAAAAAATCTATACAATTGAAAATCTATTGCTGCCTTTAATTTTTTGCTACTTTGCTTTGTAACTTGTAGAGTTTCACACCACTTTTTTTTTAGAAAGGTAGCTTGACTATAGTTTAACTATATTACATTATAGATTGTAGCTTGGCAAGTTATCTTTCAAAGTTAGCATTGCCAAAGCTGGCATAATCAAGCTTTAACAGTCCAACTTCTGCATTTTACTCATTCTTTTGCATGTGAGGGTAGAAAAGAGTCAGATAGAGGTCAGCTTTGGAGGTATATGGAAATAGTATTTATATAAGCATTATATATAATGTTGAAATGGTTTCAGTTGTTAGATTCCAGTAAAGCAGACACACAGGCATGGTTTAGCACTATGTGCCTCTATTGCTAATTGATCTTATAAAGATCCTATTTTTCTATGCTGACACATAGCGAGCCAGCCAGCCAGCCAGTGTTTGTTGATGTTGTTGCCTTGGCAACAGCAGCAGGAAGTTGTCAGACTCTAGGCCGCTGCACAGTGCTGGAATGGTGCAAAGAGTCAAATGGAAAAAAAATGCAAGAGCAAAAATCTCATAAAACATCACAGGGTGGAGATCGAAGAAAAGTAAAAACTTTCAGTATATGAAAAATATTTAAAGAGGATCAAACATTTTATGACATGGGAAAATTGAATCAATTGTTAAAAATAAGTTTTATTATTACTATTTTCTACTATGTTTCAAGCATTGAAGTTCAAGCTTTCTTCATGCTGGTTTGAAAGGAGAAGTACTGTATCTGCTAATAGTTTCATTCTTTCTGAAACCAACAACTAAACATATTTTCTGTACTTTCCTACAATATGTTGAAGCACTATTTACACTACTAGTCTTTTGGAAGCTGCATTCACATCAATTAGCAAATAAGATTAGTCTATAATACAAACTAGATTTCAAACGAGTTTTTCTGAATGAAATGCAAAACGTTAGGGTGTTGTGAGTGCTTACTGGGTTGGTTACTCAGTATCAGGTGTTTACTTGCTGTGTGTGGATATTGCTATGTGGTTGCTAAGGTGTTTTGTGCTACTTACCAGCCTAAATCAAAAGAGCCCATCTACAAGTTTCTATGATCTTATGTTCTCCAGACATAGCTTGGGTCTATGGGATTTTTTTTTTCTTCATTATATTATTTTATTATTGTCCACCAAAAAATAAATAAATACATGAATAAAATAAAAATATCCCTTTGCCAATCTCTTGACTCAAGTCTGATCACTTACAAAAGTAATAGCTCAGATTCTGGTCAAATCAGTGAGACTATAAGAGCAATAGTCACAGTGATGCTGGGTAATGTTTCTGCTTCCATTTCACCTTTTTGTTCTTTTTAACTCTTGTTGCCATGTTTGTGAGAGTTGCTCAAATATTCATGTTCACCATCATAATACCATGCAAAACAACACTGTTTTGATTTTAGTTGCCATGTGACCTTGTGGTCAGGGCTACAGGTTTTGACAGCATATACTGTATGATTTTGCCATACTGTTTCACACACACTCTCACACACAGAATTCCCTAAATATGTTTTTTAAGGACATTCCATAGACAATGTTTTTTTATACTGTGTATAAAACTATATATTCTATCCCCTAACCCTACCCCTAAACAAAAACCTCAAAGAAAACTTTATGAGTAAAAACATAATTTGGAAAAATGTCCCTAGGTCACACACACAAACACATACTCTACACATACACTTGCATTACAAAGTATTTTCATTTTTATTAATTTTCAATCCGAAGTAAAACTTTTTGGGCCATAAACTTTTGTGTAAAGTCAAAATAAGTGACCACATATATACCTAAGGTATACCTATATGGCACTTAGGGCTTGTCAGCATTAGTCTTGCAAGGCATTTTTATGTAATGTCTGGAGGATATAACATACACTTAGACAGGAAGGTTCCATCTGACCAACTTATAAAATGAGTAACCACAATTTTACATGACCTAAATAGACAGGTAATTCTCAAATCGATGATACCACAATAATATGGTAGCATGGTGCATGTACACTTTGTGGTCACAATTTACCTGCAGCTAAAACTACTAAGATTATTTTATGGATGTAAGACTCAGCAATAAGGCAGAACATGCAGTTGATCCTGAGGATATCTCATTCGGTTGCCAAATCTTCAGTAATTAAAAAAATAAATAATAAATAAATAAATAAAAATATATTAGTTAATTAAAAAAGGAAAAGAAAAGCAGTAATATAAATATCAAAAAATGGATGTGTCATTGCCATTTGTGCAATATTAAGTCTGGTTTGTGTGTCCAAACATTTTTGGAACCACTGTATCATATGACTTTTTTTTTTTGAGAATCATGAACCTTGTTATATTATGAACCTAAATTTTTCAAAAATTAGAAAAAAGTTTGGCCTCTAAAGCGCTCATTGTATCAATCGGGATGCATGCAAACAAATATTTGCCTCCCAGCAGAATGATAAAATCCCTGACTCACGTAACTTATATAGCAGCCGGCCAGTGAAATAGCAGTCTGTGGATTACATCAGCACTAGCCACTGCAGCAGGCCATGGGTGTGCTGTGTGAGGCTCAGACTAAACCAGCATTACTCACCAGTGTCTCATAATAAGCTGCTCAAACATAACTATAGATCAACAGTAGGCCTGGTCTATGCTCAGCTCACCTCCTGGAGAAGTGTAGACATGTGAGGTATGGGTCCCTCCTCTCTCTTCTTCAACAGACAGTTACACAGTATCAGGGTGATCAGAGAGATGATGAAGATCCCAAGGTCTGGCGTCAGGAGCCACACCATGCTCCAAGGATCTTCCAGCGGAAGCCTGCAGGAGCAACCATAAACTAAGCGGTTAAATGCTATATCTGAGCAATATGGTGTTATACAGATCAGAAAATGTAGCCTTTCAGCCTTTTCATAGAGAAGAGAAGAGAAGAGAAGAGAAGAGAAGAGAAGAGAAGAGAAGAGAAGAGAAGAGGGCTTGAAAATGTAGCCTTTTATCTATAAATAAAATATTAAGAAGTAATACAATACAATACAATGAAATAAAATAAATATCAAAAATAAAATAAAAACATGAAACATAAAACTTAAGTAAAACAAGTTCATGAATATTTTACAGAATAGGGCTTGAAAATGTAGCCTTTCATCTGAAAATAAAATAAAAATAAGCTACCACATAGCATATATCAACTGCTTCATTTCTTATATTTTCGCAAAATGTTATCGCCCTGCTCTAATCTGCTAAATCTGACTATAAGCCATGCTGACAGTAAAATAATAATTAAAATCATGTGTTTTCTGTAAAGCTGCTTTGAAAACCCCCCATAAATAAATACATTCATAAATACTGGGTATCACAAGTTAATTTTTTCAAGTTCAAGAATTTTTGCAATATGTTGAAAATCAGGCGATAACATGGCTGCATGAAAAAATGTTTTATCATGTTAAATAAGTTTTTGCTAATAAGACAACTGCCTTAAATGGCCTTACTGTTTCCTCGCTGTTTTGAACTTTGTGATCTAGCTCTATTTCAAATCTGTTTCAATTTCAACATGATGTCTCACGTATACATGCTCTCATTCTCTGCATTCTCTACATACCTGGACACTCCAACATGTCTTGATAGAGTCTCCCATGAGCTGCCTACAGAGAGAGCAAGAGAGAGGTTTGTATACTGAGGATAAAATGAATCACAATACTGGACATTGTCAAGTAGGTCATAAAGACGAGCCAACCGCAAGTGCCTTTGCAAAGCTACCGAAAGATTTCCATGAGCCACTGAACTCTACTTTGGCAGAGTCAGCCAAAGGCTACAAGCCCTTGAAGTCTTCGCAGTCAGCCTGGCAACTCCTTAAAGTTGCGTGGGATTCGGGATTGATACATTGTGCATTGGTCTTTCTGGACAATTTGGGAAGGGAAGGCAAACACAACGTCCAAACCTCAAATAGATTGCAGTACTTAATCCTCTTCATCCCGTGTGTGACATATGGCTGCTACATATCATGGTATTTGTGATTTTGGCAAGTTGAACAACAAATGACATTCCTATCAGATAAATTGAACTTGCAGATTTAGGTTTAAGTTTCAACAGATTATTCCCATCTGATTTTATAGGTACTTTATAGTTAGTTACAGCAAAAATGTTTACAGTTAGAGAAAACGACTCAGACTGGTGTTTTTGGAACCACTGAAAGATTTAAATCCAGGAACACGTCCTGCTCAACAAAAATCACAGTCACCTGTGAATGCCCTGTTGGAAAATTCAACTTAATCTGGTAGCTGTGTTTTGGAGCATAGCTGGCTTCTTAGTAGCTGGTTTCTTGTTGGTAAGTTGGACATATTAAAACTTTGGTGCCATATGGCTTGAATCAAGTTTTTTTTATATATAAGAAATACATTTGGGATTAAAGCCGTAGGCCTATATGTAGATGTGAAGTATGTGTATGTATTGGTGGCATTACATCAGCTGGTGTCAAAGCAAAAATTGGTGGGACAACTTTTGTCCTGCACCATTTCACAGGTGATAACTGGATGAATTTTCAAATGACATGAGAATCCTTTATGACACCTATGATTCAACAACAACGGCTTGTTAAGTGTTTTTGAACATGTTAGCTGGTCAGATACCTACTGACCAGCCTGGATCAACTGATAACCATTTAGTTTAAAAACAACTTGACAACGCTGTTTTTCTCCATTTTTTTTATGAAAGAATGCATCCTCTTTGTGAATGCTGCTTAATGATACTTAATAAAGAAGAATGCACTCTATGATTGTAAATGCACTTGAAACAAGTTAGACTTACAGTTGTGTCCCAGTGCATTATCAAGGCTGGGGAGAGTATACAGGCAGATCTGGAAGCTGACATGTGCCAAGAGGAAAATCAGACTGGTGCTGAATAGGGCCTTGATGTAACGTCCAGTGTGTCCTGTAGAATGGACAAGAAAAACACAAGAAAGTTGAAGATAGGCACAAATGTTGAAAGGTGGTTGATAATTATTTTATTTCAAGGATCAATATTCCAACAAACCTATACAATTTGCATTCACAAATTAGCCTAGTTTCACCTCAAAATAAACCAGTGATTTATTGTTCATTTACATTTTAACTTGTCATTTTAATAAAACTTTAAAAATCACGATAAAAAAAAGTCCATAGACACAATGTGTGTCAACTACCCATTGGTTGTCATAACAATAGCTTTACAGGCTTTGTAGAAACTCTCGTAAGATTTAATTACAACATTTACATTGCAGCCACCCAAAGATGGGATTTCTAACAATGTTTTTCCAACAACGCAGCAGTATAGGAGCAAAATGAGCACATGTGTGAGCGTTTAACTTTTGCGAGAATTAGGAAAATGCAATAGCAGGCCCAGCTATTCTAATCATGGCAGGACTGTCAAAATACTCTTTTTTTTGTGGCTAAAAAAATAATTTCAGCTAAAGCATAAATGAGTAAAGAGCAAAGAGCAACTGGTCACTGTTAAAGCAGAGATTATATTTTTGTTTTGAACAGAGTTTTGACATCGTAGCAATATTGGCAAGGACTGGTTTTCAAACTCATTTGGGCTGAACTCACACCTTCAACTGAGAATGCAGTGTGGAGAATTATGGGAACATAAAGGACTTCTTTTACACAGAGCACATCACTTTAAAAACATAAATAGAAGAAATGAATCTATAAAGAAGCTTTATAGGGGATTATAATTAGGTTCAATTATTGCTGCTTGCTAAGGCGTCGCTATTTTTATTGCTCAAACTGTACTATTGCTCACCTCTAACTTTGGCATGTAACTAATTCCACACCTTTTGTGCCACTACCATGAATGGAACCTCAAATTTTGTGGCTTACTGAACAAACTTGTCATTCTTTCTTTCTTTCTTCTTTTTTTTCCCCAAGCAAGTATCTAACTGTAGATACTACTAAACATAAGCTGTGGCAGGTCAGTTAGTTTGCAGATCTATCACTACAACACTTAGTCCTCACATCTACAGTATTTTGACATATTACTTTCAGAAATGATTCACAGAACAATATTAGCATTCCCAGAACTTTTATTTAACTTGTGAATGAATTATATACAAAGCATGCAAAGACTCCCCAATTTTAAGTTGTCAATCACTTCAGTTCAGCACAATCTCTCACAGTTCTGCACTCCGAAGCACGTCACTTAATTACCAAAACAATGTTCCTCTGCAAGTAGCTTGTAGTTTTATGATTCATACCCCTAAGTGACCAAAAGTTAAACTAAGTGAAAATGAGAACTGTAGCTTTAAAGTTTTAGGTAAAGCTGCAGTCCGTAAGTTTTGCCTCTTTGTCGCCATCTCTGTTTGAAAACCTGGAATTGCAGCTGCTTGCGGAATTATCTTGCTTGCATGGGATGCGCTTCGGCACGGCTCCAGCGTGGATGAGTCTAATGTTTTGAGGTGAATGTGTGGCAGTCAGTCATGCACCGGTGTGGATGTTTACTGTAATTCGCAATCACAGATTCTATCCTACGTCTTGGAACATATGACCCAAAATTAGAATTTTCACCGTATATTGCCATCTGAACAAGTAAGTAACAAGTCTGCCATGTTTGCTCTGACCAACTGAGGAAAAAAACACTACCATAAATCGCGCTACCAATGGTGATTAAATCTAAAGATCGGTTAGCTCATATCACATCAAACCGTGCAAATTATTACTACCGTTATACTTTATTCTCAAATTATTAATGTTAACAATATCAACATTGCATGACTATGAGTATAGTGTGTATTAATGTGTAGATTTCAATTTCTGTACAGTCTAATCTAATTGTCATGCCATTCAAATTTCATATTAAGAAATTCTTTTAACCCAAAAAGCAAATTATGCTCCCTTCGAACTGGTTTTCTTTAAAATACAAATCTTGTGTAATCCCTGTAATCTGTAATCAGAAGCACATTTAAAACTGGAATATAATTTAATTTCATTCACATGTGTTTCATAAACACACAATCCTTTCTGGATCACAATCTGCCATCAAAATTATACATTTAATTATTCTAGCTGCTGTGAGAAAAGGCTATAAATGATCCACCACCTGCAGGATCCTTACATCCTCACAACTTCTTTATGTTTACAGATGTGACGTAATGACGCAGTGCCATGCTCGAATTTCCCGCAAAAACCTACCCGTACCACTCAAGTTAGAAAACATTATTATAAACTATTCGTTGTGAATCGGGCTAAAGTAAGGCGATAGTTTTGAACACTGGCTGGTTATGTACTTGCTCAAATATTGATTTCGGATCATTTTAACCAAAAAAAGAGTAACGTACTGCAGCTTTAACTATAATAACCCTGCAATGCAGTTGTTATAGTTTTAGTGTGTTGCCATGAGGTTATTAGGGTGTTTTTAGAGTTGTTAAAACTTAGAGTTAATAAAACGAACACCAACCAAATTCAGTTGTAGGCACGCTTGTTATTTATAGCTGCGAGATAGCAAATTGTTACTGTGCTCATCCTATGTCTAGGGTAATTTTAGGGTAAGAGGAGTGACTTCCGTATTCAGCACACACAAAGAGAGATATTTAACTGCATTCACTATTAAAATTCACTACAAAACTTTTTTGTTGTCCACCATGCGAAAAAAGTTCTGATGGTTTAGAAAGGTACAAGCACAACTCTCCACTAGCCATATAATTTCACTCATATCCGTACCACAAACGGCCACACTAAAGTTTAAGACTCAGGGTTAGGGGTTTTCACTAACCATAAGTATGAATAGTAATAGTGCCTTAGTAAGCACTCTTATAGGAAGAGAAAAAGAAAGCTGCACAGTCGACAATTACAGCCTGAAATGAGTACCACCTGAGGTCTGTGGTTATACTTTATTGTAAAACATTGATGGAAATGCACCACTGCATAATGTAACCTGTAAAATAAAGGTTTTACTGGACAGACAGCAGATGCGCCACCCCACTGCTTGGGGATTTCAAGTTGTTCTGCTTAATACAATCTGTACTTCAATTTCCAGTGTATATGTGAAAACGGATAGAATCGCAGAAGTAGTATTCTGGCTGGGTGAGATGACTGAGGGCACCTGGGTAAGAATGAACGCTCTGGACACACAGAGGCCTCTGCAAAGCTTTATTTGTTTTTCCAATTTGTCTTGGCATTTTCTCTGGTTTGTTTCCAGCGAAATTCAATGAAAGGCCACTTCAGCACTCGCCACAGATAGCAGCACCACTATTTACCTCTAACCTGTTACGCACTATAGCGAGAGTGTGAAATCTGTGGGGCCATTATGAGATTTTCTGCAAAACTAGATGACTGTGATGTCTTGTGTTTTGACACGTGTAGCCATGATTGTTTTAACAAGAATCAGGGCTCTAGAGCACTTGACACAGCTCCATAGACCCCAAAATGGTGTAGAGTTACTGAGCGACTATGGAAAGAATAACAGCCTGCCTTACCAAACCAAGCAAGAGATTTTACACATCAGCTGTGGAATATTTTTTTACCCAATTTTAAAGGTTGGCCTGTAGATTTACACACTGTTTATTTAGGCGAATCACTACAATCTAATACACAATCTAATCACAGACAATTGGATTTTTAGTATTCTCAATGTTAAATAAAAACCCTTTCAAACTGGTCTGGCAATCTTATGGCTTTTTCACACTTGGCTCATTTGAAGCGATTGTTTCAGAACCTGGCGTGTTTTCTCCCTTAGTTTGGTTTGTTTAGGCATAGTGGATCGGCACTAAAATAATCGAGTGAACGAGATGGTTTCAGGCCCAATTACAAAAACTCTGGAGTGGTTCAGTTGCGTTTAGAAACCAATCCACCCCAATGGGCCAACAAACCAACCATTTATTAACCATTTATTTATTTTTTTAGATTTATTTTTGGCATTTTTGCTTTATTATCATAGGACAGTTATCAGACAAGAAGCAAAATGGGAGAGAGGGGAGACAGATCGGGAAAGGAATTTTAAAAGGCCTAATCTGGAGACCTTCAGTGGCTTCATGTCACGTTTATTCTTGTTAAATCCTAGTATTCAAACAACCTCTAATCATAATTATTTGAAGTTTGAATATGACATGAATGCTATCTCAAATTTTGTTGCTTGTTGGGGGAGAAGTACACTATTACTTTTCAAAGCATTTAGACATACAATCTTCATACGGCAGACCGCTAAAGCTCTAAGTGCACATTATGACCAAAAATACATGTACAAGTAAGAGAAAGTTGATGTTTATCTAAAGCATCATTAATCACACATTGGTGTCATTTGTTGATAATCAGATTAAGCTTATATTTCATCAAATGTTATATACAAGTTAATGGACCCACATTATAAAAACAAATAATGCTTGAAGATGATAAACTACTCTTCCCAAGAGTATCACAAGCTTTCTGTGGTTAAGGAAGTGAATGTAGGTACAAAGAGCGCAGCTTACGTAAGTCTCTGAAGTAACTGGTGAGACTAGAATCCGAGTTCTGACCCTGGCAGCAGGGGGCACGTGGCAGACACACCCCAGAGAGAGCTGCTGCTTTCCAGAACTTCCCTATCCCACAAACAGCGGTGGGAAATCATGCGGAAAGTCTCATCGCCCCCACATACCAGTGTGCATTTGTTTGGAGAATGTAGAACAGCAAGGCCATTATTAATTAAACCACTTTAAATAATCTTCAGTGAAAAATGATCAAGGACCAACACAATATATTTAATGTGGGATAAAACAACTCTATCTCACGGCAATTTCGTATGTATTT
>JAFVLL020026613.1:0-13435 GCA_021397915.2 Tor tambroides
TACTTTTGCTATCAGTAGACTTTCTCACTGTACATGATTTTTATATTTGTAGATGTGATGCAAAATGTACGAACAAGTGTCCTGGAGGTGACAGAATAGAAAATTAATTCAAAAGCATGTTTTTATAATTTCTAACCGTTTCATTACCCTTTTCACTCGTTACCATTTCCTACCTTGTAACACATATGACTAATTATTATTTAATTATTAATTATTATTATTATTATCTTGGTTCGCTTATTGTTTTTATTTTATGGCTATAACCTGCAATGCCAAATCAACAAAGATAATAAAAGCCAATAAATATAAATTAACAAGAAACATTATATTAAATATCATATACAGTATATCATGCATATTCAAATATGACTGTTATAAAATGTTATCTCACCTTTTTTTTTTCTCCATTAGATCCCCAGAAAGTATCAAGGAGGAATTTCTGTCATTTGTTAAAGAAGGTAAGAAAGTACAATGTTTCAACAAAGAATCAGCTTGGATAAACTCTCATGCCCTCTGTTTTACCATCATTACTTTTCTTTTAAAATGTCCTGAGGAGGTGAATTCTCATTCAAATAAGTCTAAGGAAAGAAAATGTAAGCATTAAACTCATTGCAAACGTGACACTTTTAAGGCGGCTGCTTGTAACACAAGGATGGCTGTGATTGCCCTCAATGTCTAAAGCTGTAATGGATTGTCTGCTGTTCACTGACAGAATCGCCCGCTCATCAACTATGTTGTCAGGTTTTGGAGACTCCCATTTTGTGGTAATGGCACTGTGTAGAGCACGTGTGCAAATACTAAAAGCAGATCTTGACCAGTAACAAGATCTGTGATATTTGCACAGAACGTCTATACAGCATTACTGTAAAGTGCGAGAGATGCCAAAACATGCCGCTTACATTTGGAAGAACCTGAGATTGCAGCAGACCATAGCTCGAGGAGATGTGTCCCACCTGGATAAGCAGTTGGACAAGAGTGAATTTCTCCAAAAAATCTTCATAAAGAAACAAAGGCACGTTTTTGTGGAACCAATTGACTCCATGAACAACGGAAGATAGGTGACCCTAAGTACACTTAATAAAAATTAATGACGTCAGAAACACACACAAATCATCATATTCAGTTGTATTATCATATGTAGATAACACTTGAGCTTTTTTTTCTGATCACAAAGCCATGACTGCATTTAATATTAAAAGGTTTTAATAAATCATAATGTCCTGTATATTCACTCCAATGCTGTTTAGTCAGATGTGTGAAGTGGTTCACTCCATTAATAATAGAAAGAAAAGAACAAAATGATCTCAGATTGGAGAGCAAGAATAGGATCTGTCACCATTCAAGGTGAGGAAAATGCTGGGGTTACAAGCTACTGGACATGAAGGCATTGCTCAAATCTCATCACTACAGCTTTCAGGTGAATTCTGGACTTATTCACTGGCAGATTCTTCAGGATTTGAAAGCATACAATCATCAGAAAGTTTCCTGGTGTGACACTGTCCATCAACACTTCATCGTAATGGATTGCAGGGAATAGATGACAGTCTGATGTTGCTCAGACTGTGTGGATAGTGCTGGAGAAGTTCAGAAAAGCCTGTCCTGGAGTTTATTGTTCACTGGTACAAGATATTTATTCCATTCAGCATGGATGAGAAAAGGATCACCCTTCAAGCAAGAGTGTGAAGGCTTCTCTTTTGTGGGACAAAGAATCCCAATCAAGACAATTATATCGTGAGATGATTTATGAGAACATGGATTTATGATATGACTAATAGGATTTATACCTCTTATTCCTGTACAATTTAAAAATAAATATATCAATAATACAAAATTGATTGAAACAGATTCATGCAGTGTGTGTAATTGATATTTGTTTGTACAAAATTAATACTTAAACTTACTATTGCACACTTCAAAACTGTATAAATGTCTTAGTGTGCTTATTATATTTCTTTATTTCTAATAAACTAATAACAATGTATTTTTTATTTAGAATATGTGGACCTCTTTGATATTGCACATTTTGTAAAGCGTAATCGTGACTCGATGATTCCTCTTGTGAAACCAAGAAGTTGTACTTTGAGAATTTGTGGGCTGGAAGAAACAGTGTATGAAGGGGATGAAGAACAGCTTGAAGCCTGGAAAGATTATTACCTGCCAGAAAGGATGGAAATGGAGGTGATTGGTGCCATTGATGACTTCCCGTGTGATGCATTTGGTCTGCAGTTGGTGCTTTTGCTGGGTGAAGATGGAAGGGTCTTTGCCTGTGAGGATGAGCTTTTGCACCTCGTAGCCAGGAATTTGAGAGACTTGTTCCAGTGCGAAATGGTTTTCCCTGGTATAGAGACCTTCAAGCTTGGAGAGTGTTTTGAAGAGCCGGTGAGGTCATATGCCTACAAACACTTACACGTTTAAGTTGTGAAGAATAGGTTTGTATTAAATGACAGTGCTGGCCATTACTTTGTCTATTTTACGCTGTCAGTGACAGTGGCTTGAAACAAAGCCAAAGCACGATTTGTCGAGCAACACAAATTTGAATTCATATTGAATGAGTCCTTGGCTCCCTCATAATTCACTTGATGCTAAAAAGATTGACAATGCACAGATAAATACAATGATAATTATTGTGACAAACACTGAACAGTTCCAGTGCTGTTATACTGTATTGGAACACCGCTCAGCGTATATGTTTTTGAATCCCAGCTCTGACCAGTATATCCTGATGATTATATTAGATTTTGAATTTTGTGCATATTAATATGTTTGTGTCACAGACTGAAGAAGAATACCGTAAAATGATGGAAAGCGGTGCGGTCAAAGAAATGGAGAAATTACACATAGAGTTCAGACAATCTCTGGAGAATGAACTGTTAAACACCATGAGAGATATCAAACAGAGCCGCAACGTACGATTATAGATTGCACTTTTACATTTATTTATTGCCATAAATATTTTTTTTGTGATAATAATAATAATTATTTTTTTTGGAAAACAGGTTCATATGCATAAGCAAGTGGGTTCAGAAGATTTCACTTCAAGCTCAAAACAAACAATTCAAGAACATTCTTTAATAAGCAAGATGGAGAATGGAGACAAACTTCAGAGACCTTACAGGGGTTTTCACCAGTCAAGTCACAGGCACAGTCCTGATGTTCAGACAATTAAGAAGAAATGTATCAAAATGGCTGTGAAAGAGAAAGGTACTATACAAAGAGAACCCATAAAAAAAAAGAAGAAAAAGGGAGTCCAAAAACTAACTTGATATAACCTAACAAATCAATCGGGGCTAAAGCGGTTACATAAATGACAATTTAAGTTCACACAATCCAACTAATTTGATCCAGGTTCAGTGAGTCAACATAATTTTATGTGCACACTTATTCTTAAGCAGCCCTTAATGTCGGTTATGGATCATATCACATCGAATATATTTGTGCTGTTTAATGTTTTGCTTAATTCCTTGCATAACTGACATGTCACAGGTATATTCTTCATCTGTAAATGTTAGAAAATCATGCAAATATATCCATTTTGCTGTCAGGAGTGGGCGAGGCTTACGTGCTAAACAGACGGTGCACAATAGAATAGGAGCACCATAGTTTTTTTTTGTAAAATATACATTTTGCTAAAATATTTGTTGTTGGACACTGAATGTGACACATGTAGAATTTTAAACTTACATATAAGTGTATTTTTCTGAAAGCAGTAATGGTAAATTAAATGTAAGCTAGCTAATGGCCCTAATTACTAGCTTAAATGAGTTAATGTGTATTCCTCTTATCAGTTAAAATATAGTCTGTTTTCTATTATTTATTTTCATTGTTAATTTAGTTCTTTTTTTAATGCTTATAGAGCAATTTTAGACTGTAATGTATCAATGTTCTACGGTCTGTTCATGAGCTACCAAGTGGTAGTTTTATGTAACAGCAGTGGCTCTGGACATGTGACCAAAAGCATGCCTCTTATTGGTCAGTCATCTTTTTCACAGTGCAATGCAGAAGAGATTAGAACACCTCAGTAAATAGAAGTACAATTACACTTTTCATAGAAGTACAATTGCTTGTGTGACATGTAGAATTTGAAGCCTACATTTAATGTCTAACAACAAATTCATTTTTAAGAGAAGTATTGTGCTTTTGTCCGCTTGAAGAGCTGAAGTTCATTTTGTAAAGCTCAATAGACTTGCTTGCTCTCAGGACAAGCATTTAAGCAAAATGGAAATACTTGCATTAAGTGACTTTCTAACATTCACAGATAAGGTTATAACCCAGGGGAGACCAACATTTGTC
Source organism: Tor tambroides (assembly GCA_021397915.2). Lineage (NCBI taxonomy): Eukaryota > Metazoa > Chordata > Actinopteri > Cypriniformes > Cyprinidae > Tor > Tor tambroides. The sequence goes on from JAFVLL020026613.1 coordinate 4,291, forward strand.
CTGGAGAGCCACAGTCCTGCAGAGATTTGCTCCGTACCTAATAAAAACTCACCTGACTATAGCTTTCTAGTAACACTTCAGACCATGATTAGCTTGTTCAGGTGTGTTTAATCAGGATTGGAGCAAAAGTCTGCAGGACTGTCACTTTCCAGGAATGACACTGGCCTAACTACCCTGGGTTATAACTCTTAAATTTAATGCAAGTTATGCAATTCGAAAAACACATCTGAAGTCAGAGTAAACGATCTGCATCTGTACGATGTCCAGAGTAAGCTGTTAAACTGCATGCTTAAGAGTTTATTTGAAGCTTAATGTGAAGCAGTTTCATGTTTAGGAAAACTTGGCTCATGGGCACAAGATGTGACATTTGTCTCTCATTTGAAATCTCACTTGTTTTAATGTTTCTTTTAGACCTGATGGACGTGAACAAGAAAGGAAAAACAAAGGCCAAAAAATTTGTCAGCTGCCCTCAGTGTAAGAAACGTTTGAGAGGTAAATCAAGGCTGAGGATTCACATGAGAGTTCACACTGGGAAGAAGCGGCTCAGGCTTTCACTCTGAAATCACATCTGCCTTCTCATTCTGAAGAAAGAAAGACCAATGACATTTTGATAAATTTAATGTACTGTAGGGGGGCTTTGATCTCCTCGTGAAGCCAAATACTCAGGAACTCTCGCAACACACAGGGATCTTCTGATTTCTCTCTGTCACTGGCTTAACAAGTTACAGTTTTTGTGATTATAGGAAAAAATACACTTTTTGTTATTTGCTAGCACTTAAAGGTATTTTAATCACCCTGTATCCTCTGAGTAAGTTACAGAACTGGCGAGTTTGTGTCCGTGCTTTCAATGTTGGCCGAGTGAATTGCAAAGTGATACCTGTTCCCTAATCAACAAATAATCGAAAGTATGGGATTTCCAGAGTAATCAAATATCTAAATTGATATACAAACTATATTTGTGATCAGTTTTTAATTAGAAATATTGCCTAAATTTATTGATCACTTGAAATTGGAGTCATAGCATTTTCCTGAAATACTGTTGTGGAGCAACATCAGCTGCTATATTTGGTCAGATCATCTGTCAGAAACTGAAAGAGCCCATTGAGCAGAGCGCCTACAAGAAAACTGCTATAGATCTAGCAGATGAAATGAGATCAAACTGTCCATCACTGAATGGAAACAGATCAAAACTGGAGAAACATCCTGAAGACACTGGCAGAAGAGGAGGATTTTGACAAATACATGAACTACATTCATAATCCCAGAGAGCACTTCAAGCGTTTCATCAGATGAAGTCAGTCAGTACATCACTGATCAGTTCAGTGTCAGTGTTTTACCCAAGATGAAGGAGAGGAACATTAGATTCATGGAACAGGTGATCATGGAAGCAGCACATCAATCTACTGAACATGTTCACCTGAACAGAGGAGATGCTGGTTTGTGGCTGAAGAGTTTCACACAGCAGCTCTCAGAGGAGCTGATCTTCTCTGAAAAAGACCTCAGTGGAGTCAAACATGATGATGTTGATGATTTCAACCTCCTAGAAGATGTGATAAAGAATGAACTTCCTGCTATAATGTCTGACATCAGCAGTAGATTCAACAGAGAGAAGTTTCCAGTAAATCTGGACTATAAAGACAGTCCACAAGAGCTTCTGATTGATCACTTCTGTCAGTGCTGCTGGGTTCAGTGTCCGTTCTGTAAAGCCATCTGCACCAACACCACAGAAAACCATGATGGAGATCACAGTGTTCCTTTCCATCAGTTTTCTGGGCCAAATGGGTGGTTTCATAGTGAAACAAAACACTTCTCTCTTAGCATCTGCACAACAGCAGTAGCAAGTAATCAATATTTTTATCCCAATCCTGGAGATTATGTATGGAATTATTTTTGTGCCAATAAAAATTAACGTAATTTTACAAGAAACTTATGAAAATATAAGCTGAAACTGAATAAAATGTCTTTAAAACTGAAAAAAAAAATTAAAAATCGCAGGCAAAATCTTTGACTTCGTTTTTAATACACTGCATGTTTTGCTATCTGTTTTCTCCTCTTTCTTTCACTGATCTGTATTTACAAATACGCTTCCAGAGTTTTCATTTACGCTTTGGATGTTTTCGTTTACGCTTCTGAAGTTTTCGTTTACGTTCCTGAGTTTTCATTTGTCATTCTGGCACAAATCTCCCGTGGGGGCGGGGCTAGCAGTGGTGTGTTCACATTGGCTGCTCAGTTTTTGATTGACAGCTTCTTGACCTGGAAGTGAAGACGTTAAGTGTTGTGTTTACATGTGTGGAAGTGAGAGTCTGTAAGCACAGCTTCTTGTTTCATTTTAGTGATATAAAGATAGGAGTTTTTCTATTATTGTGTTATCGTGTTTATCTGCTGCTACACTAACATTACACTGTTGAGATGATTTCTTAGGAATAGCACAGACGAATGATATCGCCAAAATTATCAGGTTACTGGATACAGGTTACTGGTAAGTTGTCTTAATTTAGCCCAATCGCTACAGGACCTAGTTATCTACATACGGTTACTGTCTTCAGTTATAGCATATTTGGTTCGATTAGACCATATTTCCCCCCCAATACATAGAGTACTGTACTAAATGTACTGTATCTGACAATGACCGATGCCATTTTACAAGAGCGCTGTCAATCACAAAAAGTAGTCTTTAATAATGCCTAAATATATGTCCAAATGCAAAACCTAATACAGGTGCATCTCAATAAATTAGAATGTCGTGAAAAACTTCATTTTTTCTTGTAAGTTATTTCAAAAAGTGAAACTTTCATATATTTTAGATTCACGTATGCTAAAACATTTCAAAAAGTTTTTGTTTTAATGATGATTAGAGCTTACAGCTCATGAAAGTCAAAATCATATCTCAAAATATTAGAATATTTACATTTCATACAATTAATGACCATCCCTACAGTAAATTCTTGGGTATTTCTTGTTCTTTTGAAACCACAATAATGGAGAAGACTGCTGACTTGGCAAATGATCCAGGATCATTGACGCCCTCCACAAAGAGGGAAACAGGGTCATTACTGAAAGGTGTGGCTGTTTACAGAGTGCTGTATCAAAGCATATTAAAAGCAAAGTTGACTGGAAGGAACAATTTGGGTAGGAAAAGGTGCACAAGCAACAGGGATGACTGCAAGCTTAAGAATACCATGCGCATCTTGTCAGTAAAGCCGGTTCCTTGATTAGCAGTAAATCTCCATCACCTGTTTTCAAATGGAGCAGCATTTAATACACGGAGCTGTAGTTCACTGACAAGCTACACAATATCGCATTCATTATCGAAGGCGATTCAACTTTGTGATATACAAATAAAATAAAAACCAGTTAAAAGAATAACATCAATAAACGCAAAAGATAATTTACAAACTTAAAGTTTAAAAAGCCAAGGTGAGAAAATAAGATTTCAATTTAGCTTTAAACTCATAGACAGAATTTGAAGCTTTCACAGATAAAAGAAGGTTATTCCATAACCTCGGTCCAACTATTGCAAATAGTAAATGGTAGATAGTAGGCCTATGTTTTCTAGCTGGATGTTGTGCTTACGATCAATAATCACGTCTTTGCATTCAACCAAACTATTCTGCAGAAATCAAAACGCGAGCCCCGCTCGCTGTGAAGCGGGAGAGATAGGCGGCAGAGGATTCCGCTTGGTCTTAAAGCCTTCCTTGAATGGCTACGTTCGCAATTTAAACGCTTTGGAAAAAGAATAATTCATTTGTTATTTGTATGGTCTAGGAAGGTGGACATACGGTGTATGCCTGCAAATACGGGACAAACGGATGCCTTAAATATGGGGCAATTCCGTATTATACGGAATGGTTGGCAACCCTATAAAATATAAATATAAAATGCAAAAGAGAATTGACTCGGGGGCCCCCTAGTGTTCGGGGCCCTGGGCTGCAGCCCATGTTGCCCATTAGGATAATGCAGCCCTGCTTACTGGAAGTGGTTTGTGTGCAGATTCCAGGAAGATCTGGAAAAATACTACAGGAAAACATTTGAGGGTTATGGTAAAATACCAGATTATTGGAGAAAATACTCAAAACAGGATGCTCTTAAGAGTTTGGATAAATTAATTTAACTGAATAAATGAAATAAGCTTGATTCACAGTTTAAATTATTTTTCTGTTCCTCACTTCTGTTTGAAATCCTCTCAACTCCACATAATATATCAGAGAGAGGTTTCATTGAAGTGTTTGTTTCAAAGACTGTAAATATCCTTCATACCAGTATCTGTAACTTTATGACAGGATATGTATGAAAAAAATGTCTATTGCATTGTAATGTCAGATTACATTGTAACAATTTCACAGAAACTTATCACATAACCTTGTGGCAACAATGAAAAGTTTAGTGCAAAGTTCCGTCGCATTTAAAAAAAAAATCACTCTGACGATTGTGCAGCATGTTTGCAAGAACTACAGATTTTTTGGACATCTGCATGTATCTGATGGCATTAGAAATGACATTTTGTATATTTTGTGTACACTGTTGAGGAAAATATGCAATTGTCCTGTTGCAAGTATGCCTTTTTATTTTATGTAATACTTTTGTATTATAACTGAACATGTTATTGTATTTGTTTTATTAAGAAAGTTGTAGATGCTTAAATGTGTCAATTAGTATATGAGTCAAAGACAAAAAGGGTTTTTTATAGCAATAAATAAAGACAAATCAGGCATATTTAGAACAAAAATCATTTGAGGACATATTCAAATACTATATTTAAGGAATACTACTATACTATAATCCTGTATTTGTCAATTTAAATCTTTATATTTGTCACTATCCTTCACAGGGCCGCTGCTTGGCAAATGGGTGCTCTAAGCAGGATTGTATTGTTGTGCCCCCTCCCTCAAATATTATGGAAGTAAAAAAAAAAAAAAAACTACTATAGGGGCAAAAAAAAAACTTTAATAAAATATAAAAGTAAATAATTAAATGAATTGTAATTAAATTGCATTATTTAAAAATTACAATTGTAGCTCTAAACAGTTTACCTATGGCTATTATTTTATTAATACAGTTGTCTGATTGATTTTATGGTCTCAAGCATTCAGAAATCACACAAAAGAAAATTAAGCAGTTTTTCTATGATAAAACCATGGTTAATTTTTGTAAGGGTTGTGATGTCCACTTGTTTTTGTTTTTAAGAGATTATAGAGGCTGTGTCATCTATAGCAAAAAGGTGGCCAAAAATTAAAGATTAAGTGGATATTTGAATTAAATATTTGGTCAATAGCCTATTAAACAAGGATATGATCGTCCTGTAAGTGTAACAGCAGCAATTAGGCTTTTGTCTCCCTTTGCAGCCATTATCAAATAATGTTGAAAAAAACCATCAAAAAACAAAATTTGTAATGGTTTTACTGGTTATAATGTGTTTATTTGAACCAATCAGATAAGAGTAAATGGAGAGTCAGCGAGAACCTCATTTGATTGGCTACAAAAAGAAGGTGGCCCTGCCCTCCCCTCACGCTTGCAAAACTCAGTTAGTGAGAGAATCGTGCCAAAACTGCAAGCGCAGATAAAAGAAAGACGGAGCTGTACAGATCGGATTATTTCGGGAGCTTTTTACCCTACATACACAACAAGTCATTTAGACATTTGACAGTCTGTTTTTTACACATACAGATTGGTTCTACGCAGTCAATCCGTTTTGCAGTTCTTTAACTTTTTATGCGATGTTTTAACCTGTTGTTTTCGCTTGCAAATCACTGATCACAGGCTTGCAGTGCTTTTGACCGTATTTTGGCGGAAAAAAGTGCCAAAAGTGTAAGTGCGGAAAAATGCAAGTCATAAGAATACAGATCATATTTATTTTGTGTTAGCATGAAGCTGCAGTTTCACAATACATGGATTACACTTACGAGTAACAGCAAAATGCTGGAAATCTTTTTTTTCTTGCGCTTGAAACGCGATTGACACCTTTACAAATCTTACCCTGCGCATGCAAATCTATGGCATTATTTTACCTTCATACTAATGTAAAAATTTAGTTTGTCTCGCGTCTCATTAGATTATATGGAGGGGGCGGGGTTTGTGACTATACTGAGTGCAGCCGCCTGGGGGCGCTCGAGACGCTCTGCTTCACTCTGCAGCGCTCGTGAGGATCACTCGGTGTGCGCATGCGCGAGGGACTGAGCGTGGTAAGGGTGAGTCCTCTTTTTCTTCTCTTTCTTCTCTATTATTTGCTTTTTGGTGTCATGCATGGATTATTCTGCGTAATTAGGTTTGAGGGCAGCAGGAATGTGAGGTAAATGTCAGCTTCTCGTATGAATAGCGCTGGAGTGATTTTAACACGTGTGTGTTCAGTGAAGAAAGGAGACTTTTACTCCAGAAATGCCCTTCGTTCAACCGTTAAAAACGATCATATTGTGTCTAATGTTCCTCCGTTCATAAAAGATGAGTTGAATACAGAGTTGTTCAGGACAAATAGTTTCACAAATGAGGAAAGTAAATCCCCTTTACTTAAACATGTAGCTCTCAGTTAGACACTTACTGAAGTGAGCTTCAACATTTTGGTGAATTACAATTATTATTATTATTTTTTGCTAAAGAGAAGTAATTGATGTAAAGTATTCAAGTATTGTGGTTGTGTACTTTGTACATATGAAACATGTATTAATTCAGTCTGGACACTATGAATGTACTACAAACTTCAGAACAGGAAAATATTTTGTTGAATTATATATTTATTTAAAGTCTCACCTGTAGTAAGTCATTCTTGACACTAGGAACCTACTACAAACCTGTGTGTTTTTAAATTCATTCTGTGAAAAATTTTGATGTTCATTTTTCTTATTTTGCCTATATATCTTTTTTTGTTGTTGTTGTTTTTTAAATTTAGTACTGCCTTTCAGAAGCTACAGAAGATTACATGTTCTTACATGTTCCACAGAAGTCAAAATAAGTTACATTTACCCTGATCTTCAAATTCAAAAAGTTTTCACGCCCCGGCTCTTAATGCATGGGTTTTTCTTCTGGAGCATCAGTGAGCGTTTGATCCTTCTGTAATAGTTATATATGAGTCCCTCAGCTGTCCTCAGTGTGAAAAAGATGGATCTCAAAATTGTAGTCATTGTTGGAAAGGGTTCAAATACACAAAAAAATCCTGGAAAACCAAAGAATTTGTGGGATTTCTCTGAAAAACAGCAGGCAGTTTAACTGTTCAGGACAAACAAGAGACTCATGAATAACTATCACTAAACCAAAAAAAAACATCATTCAGCTAATAACACAGTATTAAGAATCAAGGGGGTGTAAACTTTTGAACGGGGTTATTTTTATAAATTCAACTTCATTACTCTTGTGGACTATATGTAAACTTCTTTTATGTGAAATACCTTATTCAGGTCAGTACTAAATAAAATAATAATATGTACTTTGTATGATCCCTCAGATTTTGGTAAAATAATTGACATTTTGCATAGGCTTCTTGGATTTGAACAGAGCCCAGAGTCGCAGCTGGGAATCAGTGGCGGCAAAAGTGAAACGTTCGAAAGTGTGGGCTCATGTTACAAAACTAAGCGACACCATTTCAGATGCAATGTGCAGTAGCGTAATAGTGAACAAAGGAGGCAACACCATTAATATAATGAAACATTTACTAACAGAACACATCTATCTCAAGCAATGCGCTGTATTTACTATGTCTCCCGGCTCCGGCTCCAACTGCAACTCGCGAGACACACTGACATCAAATGTTGACTCGGCGGTACAGTTACACTCACAAGACAACGCACTTATTCACAATCACAAAACTACATTATTTGTGTGTGCTTTAGTTTAAAGCCTTGCTGGTTAAACATTTCATTCGTGTGCTTTTCTGACATCCGCTTATTCAGAGCGCTTACACCTGAAGCGTGCGTACGCTAAAAGGCCGGTCAAACAGCACATTATGAATTTATCCTAGTTATCGTCTGATTGCGCTAATATGGTCAAAAACACACAATGTTTACATATAAACACAGTTAGTTATGTCTAAAATGAAAGTAAACAGAGAGAAACAGATGCGTGCAGCTCTTAAAGGGACAGAATGCTGCCAATTTTCATTAAAGGGATAGTTAACCCAAAATGTAAAACTGTCATTATTTACTCGCCGTCATGTTGTACCAAACCTGTATTAATTTTTATTCTTGTGCTGAACACAAACTTTGATAGAAAAAAAAAAATAATGGAAGTCACTGGGGACCAGCAACTGTTTGGTTACCCACATTCTTCAAAATATCTTCTTTTGTGTTCAGCACAAGAATAAAAATGAATACATTCTTCAAAATAATTTTTATGTTTAACAGAAGAAACTTATTCAGGTTTAAAACAACTTGAGAGTGAGTAAATGATGACAATTTTCATTTATGGGTGAACTATTGCTTTAAATGTTAACTCTTTCCCCGCCAGCGTTTTTTAAAAAAGTTGCTAGCCACCGCCAGCATTTTTTATGATTTTCACCTAAATTTGACGACCCTAAGAATATTTTCTTCTATGAATATATGAACATATTATATATCAAAATAAAGAACCAAGCCTCTGCTTTTAATTAAAGAAAAACTATATTATTCTATCTTCATGTGTTCATGTTTTATCACCCCTTGAATGCACATAGGTTTCATCAGAAATACAACATTTTGGACAAAAAACTGAGAAAAATGCATTTTTATAAAAGTAGTGCATTTTCAAGCAAAATACATTCAAATGTCAAATTCTTTCACCTGTAAATAATTATATGAATAACTGAAATTGCATTCAATAAACAGAACAGACAGACACAGACACACACACACAACACGTTTATACACACAAGCACACACATATAGGCTACATCCATACATACATACATACTGTACACACACACACACATATATATATATATATATAGAGAGAGAGAGAGAGAGAGATCCCACACACACACACACACAACATGTTTATACACACAAACACACACATATAGGCTACATCCATCCATACATACATATACATACTGTACATACACATACACACACATGCACACACATACATACTAGTGTTGTCACGGTACCAAAATTTCAGTATTCGGTACCGATACCAGTGAAAATCCACGGTTCTGGGTACCAATTTCGGTACCAAAGCAAAACAC